>CM035112.1:14602369-14693774 GCA_020205505.1 Panax japonicus
CATCTTTCTTTCTTTGGTTTGGGATAATTTGGTGAAATATGTCCTTCCTAACCACAATTGTAATACAAATTCGTACCCTTCATACATTCCCCCAAATGGTTCTTTCCACACTTACCACATGCTTGTTTCTTCTTTGAATTGGAATCCCTGAGTTGTTATCATTGTCGTTGTTCCTTTTCATTTTATTCCACTTCTTTCTCTTACTTACAACTTCAGACAATACACTGCACTCAACCATCCTTCTATGGACTTGTGCCTTCAGATTATTTTATTTTTCTTTCATCTCGCTCAATTCCCTTTCCACCTTCCATAATTCCTCGAGGAGAAACACCTTATTCCTTAGTTCTTGAACTTTCACGGATGCTTGACCTTTTTTGATTACTACTCTGCCTTTTTCTCCATTTTCAGCCTTTATTTCTAGCTCCACCTTAGTTTCTTTGGAATCTACTTCTTCCTCTTCATTCAGCTCTGTGACACCCCCAAATCTGGGTTACCTGACCCCCGAGTTTGGTGTTCACGATCCACAATATAAATAACATTTAACTACCCATAATATATATAGATAGTAACTTTTATAAGTTTTTATCAGAGTTTAATAATACATCACCCAGGTTTTCTAGCCTTAACTTTACAAACATACCCTTTAGATATACAAAACGGGTTTACAATACAACAATATAAATAATACTGTTCATAAAACTAATTTATTACGATGCCTTTGCCCTTATTCTTCTTCGTAGCACCTTCTCCAACTTCGTCCCTAGCTGAAAAGTTTTATTTATCAAGGGTGAACAACTAATTTGCCCCGCAAGTTAAGACATACAATAAATGTATAAGAATTCAAAAGAAAAAAATTATCTATTTTGATAGAATGAAACCAAAGTTCGGGGAACTTTGAAATAGCTGAACAAACCGTTATTCAATAACAAGTCTTCTCTTATCCTGTACAATACAATAATTCAATAATGAAAGAGTACAACGCTTTCAAAGTTTCTAAGATATTCTAATGAATAATCAAAAATCAGTTCTACGAAATAGCAAAGTGGAATGTTTTCCAGATTTATACTGAGCGATCACACAAGATCTTGAACTTTTATTCTCGGGTATCTATCAAAGATTTACTTTGATATATACTCAAACTTCTCGGGTATCTATCAAAGATTTACTTTGATATATACTCAGGTGTATCAGATAACCATAAAGATTAAATCATACCCCTCTGCAAGTACTCAGAGCCGGCCAACTCTTTGTACCCTATATTATGCATAATACTTAAAACGCGCGCAAAGGTCGAATTCATGACCAATAAAATGTTCCCTTTATATAAAAGGTTGTTCTTCTCAGTCTTAGAATCAAGATTTTGATTTTACAACGAAATACTGGGATTTTAAATTCTATTTACTTCTCGGTCGAGCCGAAATAATTGGCATCGATCTGTCAATAATAATTGAATTTATTTTCTCGAATCTATCAAGTTCAAACAATTGTTCGTCTAGCCAGAATAATTAGCTAAGATATTTCTCAGTATAATTTGACAATAAACAGGAATTATCTGTATTGTCAATTCTAACTTCTACAGATATGAATATCCAACAACAGTTATTCTACAAATATATATTTTTGAATCAAAACATGCACTAACTACGAATAATCAACAATAAATTCTCTGGATGTGGTGTAATTAACAATAATTAGCCACTATAATAATTGAATGAATTTAACTCAAGGTTGAGTTAGGAAACTTGTCTCTTCTGCTGATTACAACTACACAAAATACTTATCTGCTTTCGAAAGACCTATAACTAATAATATCGGTCTAACAATTAGCACAATAATTCACATAACACACAACACTGTAATTCATAGTCAAACTTCTCCTAGACACATTACCACATAGCCACAACAGTGTTTGTAATCTATATAAACACTTAAATAGTCAAACTATTTTGGTCTGGTTGGACTTCGGTCCATTCTCGGTGTTCTGGTCACCCTATCCGACAATTAACACAGTTATCTGTCAATTACACTTGGTCTCTAAGCTTCCATATTAATTTAGATAAGTCAATTATCATTAATAATATTTTTCGGAAGCTTTTAATAATTATCAAGCAATTATTATAATTTATAATAATTTTTCAAATATCAGAATCATTTTTAAATGATTTAATTATCAATTAATCGTATCATTATTAATATTTAATAATATCAAAATATTAATAACATACTTTTCAAAATACTAAAGTTATTATTAATAACTTAAAGTATTTTTAAATCGAAAATATTCCACTTAAATGATTTTTAAAGTAATTAAAATCATTTTTAAATCATCACCATTAATATATAAATATTAATGAAATTATTATCCAAATATTAAAAGTCATTAATTATAACTTAAAATATTTTAAAACCATTTTATCATTTTTAAATGATTTTTAAATTAATAAAATTATTTTTAATTCATTTATTTAATATAATAACTAAATAAATCAAACATCATTAATATTAATTTATTAATGAAAATTCTCCAAAAATATTGAGAATTATATTTTATAATTTAAAATATTTTCTAACACTTTATTCTCAATTAAAATGATTTTTAAATAATTAAAATTATTTTTATATTTATTAATGAAAATTCTCCAAAAATATTGAGAATTATATTTTATAATTTAAAATATTTTCTAACACTTTATTCTCAATTAAAATGATTTTTAAATAATTAAAATTATTTTTATTTATTTATTTAATTTAATAATCAAATAAATCTAATATCATTAATATTAAATTATTAATGAAAATTCTCCAAAAATATTAAAAGTTATATTTTTATAACTCAAAATATTTTTAAATACATTATTCTTATTTAAAATGATTTTTTATAATATTAAATCATTTTTATCTAATTTATTTAATACACTAATTAAATAAATTAATTACCTTTAATATTTAAATAATTATAAATATTAAAGAAAATATTCCAATTGGTCAACAATTATTTTTCATAATTTAAAATAATTTTTAAAACCAATTTTAGTAATTTTTAGAATTTATTTCTAATTTTTACTAATTTTCGAAATTTTTAGAAATTCAAAAATTAAATAACTGTCGCTAAAGGGCTATAGCGACAGAAAGCGTCGCTGTTGGTGTTCTTGAGCTCAAGAACACTGACAGTCGGCAACTTCAAGGGGTCAACTTTGACCGACAATAAATTTCAATCCAAAACGTTTCTGGACTAACTTGAACTTTGATTATGTAGATAAACTGTAATACTACAATAATCAGTCATCATCTCAACTATAACACAAAATACCATAACGATCTGGGCTTGCTAAAGAACCTGTCAGACCAAATCTGGGTTTCTCCAGAAACCCAGAAAATCATCCTATCACTTTTAAAGCTCAAATTAGTTTAGGTTCTGATCTTTGTTTAAGTTATTTCTTGCTTTATAATGGTAGTATATATGACAATGAACAATGAGATAACAAGATCTCAGTCCAAAAACAACAGATCCACAGGTTATGACATGGTCAACGTCTGTCAGAAAAACGTGTTCTTCATTTTTCTGGAAATTCCAGAAAATGACTTTGTGGTCCGATGGGCATCTTTGACCATCTATTTCATCCAACTAATTTGTTTTTTTAAGAGATCTAGAGATATGTATCTATAGTACACATAACTATTTACAATTATGCTACAACAACAAAAACAACATAACACAAACAAAACGGACAGATCAAGAAGCTTAAAAATCTTGTCAGACGTTGGTTTGGCCTTTCTAGGTTACCCATATTTGAGCCGGTCAAGCTCGGTCAACGTGGTTTGACCGTCTATAAAATGAAATCTAGATATCCAATGACTGAAGTTTCACTTCCATATGAAAGATCTCATACCAGGGTACAAATAACAAACTTAAAACAACAAAAATAACAAACGAACAAGAATCAGTGGAGCCTGACATTAGCTTGTCAGACCACATTTTCTGTTCTTGGCAGTTTTAAAAATCATCACTTTTAAAGCATTTTGATGCTATGGATCTATGTTAAATCAACATAGATCATCATTAAACATAATCTAGCAAAGATCTAAACACATAAACACGAAATTTTTCTTAGCAACATGGATCAAAAATAAAATTATGTTTATACCTTTCAGCTTTGATTCTTGATCTTAACCCTCCAATTTGTTTATGGTTGATCTAGGGAAGGTATTTGGGACTGATATGCTTGCAATTTTCGGAGGTTGAGAGAGAATGAGAGTTGGTGAGAGCAAGAATGAAAATGAGCAATTTTTAAGTAGTTTTCTCTCTCTAAATCTTATATATATTGTTTAGATACATGAATGGCTGATGTTTGCTGTCAATTGGAGCTGATTTGGCTGATATTTAAGTCACACAAGTCAATGTAGTTGGTAACCTAACACAAATTTGCCAAGATTTGCAAGTTAGCTTACTAAAAATAATAAAAAGGGTATTATGGTCTTTTCCTTTTATTTCTAGATTTTCTCATTTGTTGCAAACCCTTAGGGTTTAGGGTTTTAGCAATCTAGGGTTTAGCCCTAAAATCCTAACCATTAGGTTTTAAAAATCTAACTTCTAGGATTTTCAAAATTAGGGTTTAATTAGAAAAATAAAATTTCTAAATTATAATTAGGGTTTGTAAAATAGAAATTAAAATAACTAAAATATAATTAGGGTTTTCTAATCATATTAAAGTTTAATACATACATTAGGCTTGCAAATTAGGATTTTGGTTTTCTAATTTAGGGTTTAGGATTCCTGAATTCAAAATTAGGGTTCCTTAACGTACAATTAGGTTTTTAACTGTACAATTTATTTTTTTAATTTAAGATTAGGGTTTTAAATCCCTTATTAAGGTTTATTAATTACAAACCTTATTCGATCAATTATTGATCAACATAATAACCATACAGTACAAACACATTCTTAGCAATATAATTATTTTAATTATATTTTCTACCGAATCCCTATCCGAAAATTAGGGTTAGGGTTTTCTAAAGTTGTTGAGCACAACTCTACTCTAAATTTATTAGTCAATATACAAATTGACTTTCTCGAGACTCGTATCACAGATACTTGTCACAAAATTGATAATTAATATTAATATTAATTAAAAAAATTTATTCGCAAATTTTGGATTATTCGAAATCCTGGGTTATCACATTCACCCCTCCTTAAAAGGATTCCGTCCTCGGAATCAGCACTTTCTTATTCTCTAAAATCTTTTAAAGTTGTATCATCAATTTGTTTTTATCAACCCAATATTAATTTGTGTTTCAAATTCTAACATATGACTTGAATCTATAAAAAAAAAACAATTCACATCCATATTTATCCAATATCAATCACGTAATTTAAATATTAAGCGAAATTGTTACCTGCTGCTACCTCCTGAGTAGCTATCGCATCTAGCGCAGTCATGTTGAATGTATGGGCTGTTGGTCTTCCCGGCTGTGCAGGTCCTCGAATCGTCAAGGTTCCACCACCAGGTCCCTTGTTGGCACTTTTTTTTCTGCATTCTTCTTCGGACAGTTCCGAACCAGATGATCAGTCGTTCCACACGCATAACAACCTTGAATCTTTTTCGGGCTGGGATAATTGGGCGACATATGCTCCTCTTGTCCGCAGTTGTAACAAACCCCCTTCTTTTTTAGACAAACACCGGCATAATTCTTCCCATAATTCACATAAAGCTCTCCTCCTTTCCTATTCCCTTCAGTTTTACTACCCGATTGGATATTCTCATTCCACTTCCTCTTGTTTGGATTACTACCACTACTGATTCCACACTCATTGATCTTCTTCTTCTTCTCCTGATGAAAACGAGTTGCGGCCTCGCTTCCTCCTTCAGCAATTAATGCTTTCTCCAGTAAAGCCGCAAACGTGTTGATCTGCAATACTGTCACCTTATTGAATATCCCTGGTTTCAGTCCGTTCTCAAATCTTCTTGCTTTTCTAGCTTCGGTGTCCACCTGATGAGGTGCAAATCTTGCTAATTCGTTGAATTTAGCCGCGTATTCAGAAACAAACATGTTCTCCTGCTTAAGTTCCAAGAACTTAACTTCCAACCGAGCTTGCATACTCGGTGAGAAGTAGTTCTCAAAGAATAATTCCTTAAATCTGGCCCACGTCACCACCGTTGTACTCGCTCTCGCTTGATTGGTTTGCCACCAATAATTGGCTTCTCCCTTCATTAAGTATGTTTCAAAAGCCGTCTTTTGTTCTTCCGCCACTCGTGCAATCACGAACGCTTTCTCCATCTCTTTTACCCAAGTTTGGGCTTCAATTGGATCCGTAGTCCCCTTAAATTCTGACGATCCTACCGCTTTAAAATCCTTAAAATTAGCCAATCTTTCGGCTGGCTGATTCCTTGGTCTTTCCCTGGCTTGAGCCCTATTTTCCATAGCTTGGGCCAGCATATCCACAAAATTCTGTATCGGGTCCACTTGACCTCCTTCGTTATTCACTGATTGTTCTTCTCTTTGGTTTTGATTCTGTCGTCTAGGCAGCATGATCTGATTTAAATGAAAATCTTATATTAATATTCTTTCTCTATACAAATTCTTAACACAATAAGAATTCAACACATAATTCTCAAGTAATCGCATATTTATTCAAATAGCACATAGTACCTATAGTACTTAACACATATAACTATCCCTTTAAAATAATACTAGGATTAACACACTCAACTTTACAAAAGTTGCAATTCCCCAACTTTACACAAAAAGTTCACATTCTCCAATTTCACATTACTATTTCCAGTTCATCAAACTTACCACACTTAGGAGTTTAGTAACTTGCCACAACTATATGAGTGTATGAACTTATCCTAGTCAGACCTTTGGCGTCCATTCGCTGAGGGGTTCAGGATATTTCATATAATTATGCGTCATGAACATACCATAAGTATGAGTTTTAAGAACACACAATTTCATTTTAATCTTATATTCATATAGAAAATAAAGATTTCATTCATACAAACATATATTTACATAGGTTCAAACAACGTTCTTGATATTACATATCCTAATATCAGAAACTTCTACCAAACGATATTATAACTTATATCTAAGTTATCTAACATCCACTCCCTTCACCAATCTTCTTCTTGCTGGGACACTTGTTGAACCCGTGCCCCGTTTGCCCACAGGAAAAACACTTCCTCATATTCGGTTTAGGATAATGCAAAGAGATATGTCCTTCCTGCTTACAGTTGAAGCGCACGTTCTTCCGCATCATGCATTCCCCCACGTGAGTTTTACCACACTTGTTACATGCTTTCTTTTTATTCGGGATCGAATTTCCAGAGTTGTCACTGTTATTGTTCCTCTTTCTTTTCTTCTTTTCCTTCTTGCATGTTCATTCAGATGATCCACCACCTTCAGCCTTCATCTTCTCCACCTGCGCTTTCAGCTCGTTCCGTTCTTTAGTCATTTCGCGTAATGCCCACTCCGTCTTCCACAACTCCTCCAAAAGAAATACTTTGCTTTGGAGTTCTTGGACTTCCACAGATAGCTGAACTTGTTCACCAACCTTGATCTTATTCTTTAGTTCCACCTTAGCTTCTTCAGACTCCGCCTCCTCATCACCACTTAGATACATCTCAGGATAATCGTCATGATCACTCCCAAGATTGATCATTGGTTCATCTTTCCCCACTTCTTCAACCGATTCGCTCTGTGTTGGCACCTCGACTACTGGAATTGGTGCGACAGCCGCTGGCATTTCCGTACTCATTTCATCTTCTCCCGACATCCTACAATCAGTTTTAAACAACTTGATTAGCACTTTTCTAGTACAATCTTCTCACCCTATGTGTCCATATTTCTCACTATCGTTGCACTTCGGCAATCTCTCACTTAGTACTCTAAATGAGTATTCTCTATCTCGCTATGGTTATACTCCTAGGGTTTTCCCCACCCCACTTAAGGTTTATAACCTACAGCTCCACTACCAGCTGGTGACACCTTGGTCACTACAGCTCTGATACCAACCTGTGACACCCCCAAATCTGGGTTACCTGACCCCCGAGTTTGTTGTTCACGATCCACAATATAAATAACATTTAACTACCCATAATATATATAGATAGTAACTTTCATAAGTTTTTATCAGAGTTTAATAGTACATCACCCAGGTTTTCTAACCTTAAATTTACAAACATACCCTTTAGATATACAAAAAGGGTTTACAATACAACAATATAAATAATACTGTTCATAAAACTAATTTATTACGATGCCTTTGCCCTTATTCTTCTTCGCACCACCTTCTGCAACTTCGTCCCTACCTGAAAAGTTTTATTTAACAAGGGTGAGCAACTAATTTGCCCCGCAAGTTAAGACATACAATAAATGTATAAGAATTCAAAACAACAAACTATCTATTTTGATAGAATGAAACCAAAGTTCGGGGAACTTTGAAATAGCTGAACAAATCATTATTCAATAACAAGTCTTCTCGTATCCTGTACAATACAATAATTCAATAATGAAAGAGTACAACGCTTTCAAAGTTTCTACGATATTCTAATGAATAATAAAAAATCAGTTCTACGAAATAGCAAAGTAGAATGTTTTCCAGATTTATACTGAGCGATCACACAAGATCTTGAACTTATATTCTCGGGTATCTACCAAAGATTTACTTTGATATATACTCAAACTTCTCGGGTATCTATCAAAGATTTACTTTGATATATACTCAGGTGTATCAGATAACCATAAAGATTAAATCATACCCCTCTGCAAGTACTCAGAGCCGGCTAACTCTTTGTACCCTATATTATGCATAATACTTAAAACGCGCGCAAAGGTCGAATTCATGACCAATAAAATGTTCCCTTTATATAAAAGGTTGTTCTTCTCAGTCTTAGAATCAAGATTTTGATTTTACAATGAAATACTGGGATTTCAAATTCTATTTACTTCTCGGTCGAGCCGAAATAATTGGCATCGATCTGTCAATAATAATTGAATTTATTTTCTCGAATCTATCATGTTCTAACAATTGTTCGTCTAGCCAGAATAATTAGCTAAGACATTTCTCAGTATAATTTGACAATAAACAGGAATTATCTGTATTGTCAATTCTAACTTCTACAGATATGAATATCCAACAACAGTTATTCTACAAATATATATTTCTGAATCAAAACATGCACTAACTACAAATAATCAACAATAAATTCCCTGGATGTGGTGTAATTAACAATAATTAGCCACTATAATAATTGAATGAATTTAACTCAAGGTTAAGTTAGGAAACTTGCCTCTTCTGTTGATTACAGCTACACAAAATACTTATCTGCTTTCGAAAGACCTATAACCAATAATATCGGTCTAACAATTAGCACAATAATTCACATAACACACAATACTATAATTCACAGTCAAACTTCTCCTAGACACATTATCACATAGCCATAACAGTGTTTATAACCTATATAAACACTTAACAAGTCAAACAATTTTGGTCTGGTTGGACTTCGATCCATTCTCGGTGTTTTAGTCACCCTATCCGACAATTAACACAGTTATCTAGCAATTACACTTGGTCTCTAAGCTTTAATATTAATTTAGATAAGTCGATTATCATTAATAATATTTTTCGGAAGCTTTTAATAATTATCAAGCAATTATTATAATTTATAATAATTTTTCAAATATCAGAATCATTTTTAAATGATTTAATTATCAATTAATCGTATCATTATTAATATTTAAAAATATCAAAATATTAATAACATACTTTTCAAAATACTAAAGTTATTATTAATAACTTAAAATATTTTTAAATCGACAATATTTCACTTAAATGATTTTTAAATTAAATAAAATCATTTTTAAATCATCACCATTAATATATAAATATTAATGAAATTATTATCCAAATATTAAAAGTCATTAATTATAACTTAAAATATTTTTAAACCATTTTTCTCATTTTTAAATGATTTTTAAATCAATAAAATCATTTTTAATTCATTTATTTAATATAATAATTAAATAAATCAAACATCATTAATATTAATTTATTAATGAAAATTCTCCAAAAATATTGAAAATTATATTTTATAATTTAAAATATTTTCTAACACTTTATTCTCAATTAAAATGATTTTTAAATCATTAAAATTATTTTTATCTTATTTATTTAATTTAATAATCAAATAAATCAAATATCATTAATATTAAATTATTAATGAAAACTCTCCAAAAAATATTAAAAGTTACATTTTTATAACTCAAAATATTTTTAAATACATTATTCTTATTTAAAATAATTTTTGATAATATTAAATCAATTTTCTCTAATTTATTTAATACACTAATTATATAAATTAATTACCTTTAATATTTAAATAATTACAAATATTAAAGAAAATATTCTAATTGGTCAAAAATTATTTTTCATAATTTAAAATAATTTTTAAAACCAATTTTAGTAATTTTTAGAACTTATTTCTAATTTTTAGTAATTTTCAGAATTTTTAGAAATTTAAAAATTAATTAACTGTCGCTAAAGGGCTATAGCGACATAAAGCGTCGTTGTTGGTGTTCTTGAGCTCAAGAACACTGACAGTCGGCAACTTCAAGGGGTCAACTTTGACCGACAATAAATTTCAATCCAAAACGTTTCTGGACTAACTTGAACTTTGATTATGTAGATAAACTGTAATACTACAATAATCAGTCATCGTCTCAACTATAACACAAAATATCATAACGATCTGGGCTTGCTAAAGAACCTGTCAGACCAAATCTGGGAGAAACCCAGAAAATCATCCTGTCACTTTTAAGCTCAAATTAATTTAGGTTCTGATCTTTGTTTAAGTTATTTCTTTCTTTATAATGGTAGTATATATGACAATGAACAACGAGATAACAAGATCTCAGTCCAAAAACAACAGATCCACAGGTTATGACATGGTCAACGTCTGTCAAAAAGACGTGTTCTTCATTTTTCTTGAAATTCTAGAAAATGACTTTGTGGTCCGATGGGAATCTTTGACCATCTATTTCATCCAACTGATTTGTTTTTTTAAGAGATCCAGAGATATGTATCTATAGTACACATAACTATTTACAATTATGCTACAAAAACAACAACATAACACAAACAAAACGGACAGATCAAGAAGCTTAAAAATCTTGTCAGACGTTGGTTTGGCCTTTCTGGGTTATCCAGATTTGAGCCGGTCAAGCTCGGTCAACGTGGTTTGACCTTCTATAAAATGAAATCTAGATATCAAATGACTGAAGTTTAACTTCCAGATGAAAGATCTCATACCAGGGTACAAATAACAAACTTAAAACAACAAAAATAACAAACGAACGAGAATCAGTGGCGCCTGACATTAGCTTGTCAGACCATATTTTCTGTTCTTGGCAGTTTTGAAAATCATCACTTTTAAAGCATTTTGATGCTATGGATCTATGTTATATCAACATAGATCATCATTAAACATCATCTAGCAAAGATCTAAACACATAAACACGAAATTTTTCTTAGCAACGTGGATCAAAAATAAAATTATGTTTATACCTTCTAGCTTTGATTCTTGATCTTAACCCTCCAATTTGTTTATGGTTGATCTAGGGAAGGTATTTGGGACTGATATGCTTGCAATTTTCGGAGGTTGAGAGAGAATGAGAGTTGGTGAGAGCAAGAATGAAAATGAGCAATTTTTAAGTAGTTTTCTCTCTCTAAATCTTATATATATTGTTTAGATGCATGAATGGCTGATGTTTTCTGTCAATTGGAGCTGATTTGGCTGATATTTAAGTCACACGAGTCAATGTAGTTGGTAACCTAACACAAATTTGCCAAGATTTGCAAGTTAGCTTACTAAAAATAATAAAAAGGGTATTATGGTCTTTTCTTTTTATTTCTAGATTTTCTCATTTGTTGCAAACCCTTAGGGTTTAGGGTTTGAGCAATCTAGGGTTTAGCCCAAAAATCCTAACCATTAGGTTTTAAAAATCTAACTTCTAGGATTTTCAAAATTAGGGTTTAATTAGAAAAATAAAATTTCTAAATTACAATTAGGGTTTGTAAAATAGAAATTAAAATAACTAAAATATAATTAGAGTTTTCTAATAAATTAGGATTTTTTGGTTTCCTAATTTAGGGTTTAGGTTTCCCGACTTCAAAATTAGGGTTCCTTAACGTACAATTAGGGTTTTTAACAGTACAATTTATTTTCTAAATTTAAGATTAGGGTTTTAAATCCCTTATTAAGGTTTATTAATTACCTTATCCGATCAATTATTGATCAACATAATCAACATACAGTACAAACACATTCTTAGAAATATAATTATTTTAATTATATTTTCTACCGAATCCCTATCCAAAAATTAGGGTTAGGATTTTCTAAAGTTGTTAAGCACAACTCTACTCTAAATTTATTAGTCAATACACAAATTGACTTTCTCGAGACTCGTATCACAGATACTTGTCACAAAATTGTTAATTAATATTAATATTAATTAAAAAAAATTATTCGTAAATTTTGGATTATTCGAAATCCTGGGTTATCACAAGCTCCATCTTGGGGTACTTGTCATGATCTCTTGCCAGATTTATCATAGGTTCAATTCTTAAAACTTCCTCGACTGACTCAATTTGAGCTGGTACCTCGGCTAATAGCTTTGGTGCAGCTGCTAACACCTCCATAACTATCTCATCATCCCTGACATCCAACAATTTGTTTTAAATAACTTAATTAGTACATCACTAGTAAACACAATCCATAAACACTAAGTTTCCACATATCTTACTGTTGACGAATTTTCTCAATCCATCACTTAGAACTCTAAATGAGTTTTGTATATCTTTCTTATGGTTATATTCCTAAGACTTTTTCCCCCACCTAAGGTTTATAACATACAGCTTTGATACCAACTTGCAACCCCCCAAATTTGGGTTCCCTAACCTCGGGTTTGGTACTCACGATCCATTATACATATCACATTTAACTACTTATTCATTGACGAAATACATAATTCATTACATGTCCTTAATATAAACATAACTTAAAACATAATTATATCATCATCATCTCAGGTTAACTAACCTTAAAATTATATGTCTATTATTAAAAAAGACTTGAGTCTAAATATGATACACTGATCATTACACATTTAATACTACTCAGTTGCCTTCGTTTTACCTTTATCCTTCTTAGATCCCTCTGCTACCTTGACTTTTGTTGAAATGTTTTATTTAAGCAAAGGTGAGAAACAAGTTTGTTCAGCAAGTTAAAGTATACAATAAAGGATATATACCATGAATAGAAGAGTCTAACTTTTATTGAACTTCAATCATATTCAAAATATTTTGAAGTAGCTGAAAAATAAATCATTTTCAATAATAAGAATTTTCTTAAATTTCATGTTGAATAATATATGAAGGATGAAAGAGTAAAACCCTTTCAAAGTTTCAATAATATTCAATTGATTATTAAGAATTAAAAATAATGCAATAATATTCAATAAAGTGGGATATTCTCATATTTCATGTTGAGTGATCACAAATGGATCAAGAACTAATAGAGGAATCATTAGGTAATAAAACTAAATTACCTGAAGAATATAAGTTAGTTATAAAACTATTTATACTCTTCTGCGAGTACTTTGAAGTGATCAGCTTCATTGTACCATATATTATGCATAATACTCAAAAATAGCGCAAGGTCGGAAGTCCGACAATAAAGTTTCCATTTTTATAAAGGTTGTTTATCTCAGTCTTACATCATGAGTCCATGCCACAATAATATGGCTTGGATTGAATTCAAAGAAATGCTAAAGATTTCAACATATAATATCAATATTGATCTAGCCAAAATAAATGGCATCGATATTTCAATAACAACTTAGTTCAAACAATAGAACGATTCATTAATTATTAGTCTAGCCGAAACATACAGCTGAGACATGACTCATAAATAGTTCATGAATAAAAGAACGTTAAATTATTTCACAGTTCAAATAATAGAATAGGAAATCAAATGTGCTATGTGCGAATAACAATAATCATTATAGATGTGAATAACCAACAATAATTATTCACTGATCATGATTTGAAATTAATAACTCAAGTTGAGTTAGGAAACTTTCCTTGGTCGTTGACTACTACTACACAATTTAATTTAAGTTTGTTTGAAAGACCTATCATTTATAAGATTGATATCTCAATTAGCATCACATATCTTACTTATAATACTACCACTTTATAAATAAAGTGTCTAACATTTAACTACATAATCAATTATTATATAACACATTAAACATCAATATTATTATCATCCTTTGATAATATTTCAATCACTTTTTCATTTACATTATGATTTAACACTTAATCTTTCATTTTATAAGTTCTTCTTTATAGTTCAGTAAATTGAATACTAATATAGTAATTTGGATTATGCAAATAGACCAATCCACCAACCTGGATTATCCAATCTAGCAAGCTGGATTATCCAATCCACCGCCTGGATAGACCAATCAAGCAACCTTGATTATCCTTTTTCAGCATACTATATAGTTAATATAGTCCATTGAATGTCCAATTCAATAAACTACATTTAAAATAACTTAACTTTTCTTTATTATTTATTTTAAACTCTCATTTAATATTATTAATTATTTAATAATATTTTACTCATTCACAAGTATTATTAATCATTTAATAATATCTTACTCAACTCATAATATTTTTAATCATTTAATAATAGCTTACTCATCTCATAATATTATTAATTATTTAATAATATTTTAATCCTTAACTAATATTATTAATCATTTAATAATATTTTAATTTTTAACTAATATTATTAATCATTTAATAATATGTTAATTTAACTTTAATCTAAATATTATTAATTACTTAATAATATCTTAATCTAATATTATAAATATTTTAATAATATTTTTAACATTTATTAAATTTATAATTTATTTTAATTTTTTAGTCTTTACTAATTCATTTATTTAACACTCATAAAAGGCCATAAATATAATACATCAAAAATGACCAAAACACCCTTCACAAGTCCGATCCTAGCATATTTTGGGTTTCTAGGACATAAAATCATATTTTTGCCATTTATGACATCATATAACTTATTATTCTTATTTATTCACAACTCATACACATCCATTAAAAATATCAAAATAGTTTCGAAAATTCTTATTCTCTGAAAAATATCAGTACATGATATCATGAGGAACATATAATTTTTCTGGAGTTTTTGGATTTCATTTAATATTTTTAAAATGACAAAAATAGTCAGATCTTGCAACATTTTTCATAAATCGAAATTTTGCCCAAAACTTCTAAAATTTACAAGGTATGTTCCTGTTATATATATGTACTTCTAGTAAAAAGGTCATAATTTTTGGAGTTAATCACATAGAGTTATTTTGGGTGTACTTTTAAAAGTAGTCTTTGGCCGTAAAATCCATAACTCTCATTCTACATGGCCAAAATTTCTTATCTTTTTACGGGAGTCATATCTTATCATATTATCACCCCAAATTTTCCTAGTATTTTTAAAGTAAAATAAACGGACAAAACACTTTTCTTTATGCAGACTATTTTGACCAAAATAGCCACCATGGCTTATAAACACATTATTTTGAGTGCTACCACTTAAGTTGTTTAGTAGTTTACTTATATATCTAGTACCCCTCTTAGGCAGATCTCAAAACGAAGTTATAAATCTCAAGGTATAACCTTTTAAAGTAGTAAAAAGCTAAGGTTTTCTAACTTTTGAAAAATTAATTTTCGTTTCTTTCCTCTTGATCCAACTTTTGACAATCAAAAGGGTTAGATCTAAAAATAATAGACTTATAAACATATAAATCTAAGGTTTTGGAGTTTGGAATCATAGATCCAAGTTTTGATTTAAAATAATCAAAAAAATTACATAAACTTGTTTAAGATTATACATTTGCTTGTGATCTTCTCTCTTCTTCTTCCTAAGTTTGTTTATGGACCATGAAACACACTAAAAACTGTCTCTTTCCCCTCTAAGTGGCTGGTCCAAAAATGGACCTCTCTCTCTCTCTTGATTTTGTTTGCTAAGTTGGAAGAAATGAAAAGAAAAGCTTGTTTGTAATTGTGGTGTAGGTTTTTTTATTGTTGGTAAAATATGTATAAATATACCATATGTATATCTATAATACTCTCACAACTTCTTCTTCTCCCTTATCTCTTAGTTTCTTGCACACTTGGTAATAAAAGGTGGCTAAATAAGATGGGAACACTTGGCTTAGATTGGTTAGGAGTTGTTGAACAATTTTGACAAAATAATAATATAAAAGAAATATCATATGCTTATTTTGCCCAAAAGAGTCGGGTACTCTCCCCCCCCCCTCTTAATGCCCATTTTTGATTTATTTTTTAATGCTAAATTTAGCTTAATCAAATGACCAAAATGTCCCTTAACAAATGGCTAAAAATTGGGTCACTTAATTTAATGTTTGGGCTTTTAAATTAATTAGTTTGGGCCATGTAAATTAGATTAGGTCCAACACTTTTAATTTTATCCTATCCTAATCATTTAATTAGGGTTTCCATTCACTCATTTGTAATTTAAATAATCACTCATGTACATTTAATTTTATAACCCAATTAGACTTGCTTTACTTAAGTTATAAAATTAACTAATTGAGATGTATGAAATAAATCTCTTAAGGTTAGTATATATTTTAAATACTAACATTCGTGCATATTATAACCCTTAGGTTATTTAATTTTCATACCTAATATATAATTAGGTTATATAGCTTTTCTTTTTGATTTACTTAGTAAATAAATATTCATATATATATATATATATATATATATATATATATATATATATATATATATATATATATATATATATATTTAGCCATGCACATACATTGTTCCAAATAATCCATAACACATTTATCATTGTTGATAAATTCTCATCATATTTAAATACTCACATAACCATATAATCACTTTATATAATTCATATCCATAATTAACTTCTAAAAGATTGTAGATCTTTTTAATTTACCATTCAAGGTTAATATTCATGCTATGCTAATTTTTAACATAACTTATCTTACTCATCCTTAATCAAATTGATTAAGTATTTATCTTAGTTAACTTAAAATAAATAAATTAACTATTTTACATAATTCACATATTCATTTATATGATTCAAGTATTTAAAAAAAAATTATTCGTAAAAATTTACGTATATAATCATGCCAAATTCTCGATCCTTACAATGACTTTAGATGATCTCATTCTGATCTCATAATTTTTTTCTTAATTCCAAATTTTCTTTTTTTCTTTTTCCCCTCGTTTAACTTGTCTTGTTTTTATAGGCTATTCAGAGTTACCTATTTATAGAGTTTTGGACCAATGACTCCCAAATCAAACGGCTTTAGGGCACTAGGTGTAAAGAGACCCCTTCGGATTTACTTGCTAGAGTAACAAAGGCCACACTTCGAGATAAGTCAAACGGTCTACTCTATTTTCTCTTCGTCTGACCCTATGCAAGATTCATTTTCTTAGGCTTAAGTTACCAATGTAACGAGTGTTAGGCCGGTGACTCCCAAACCAAACGACTTTAGGGCACCAGGTGTAAAACACCTCTCATGCTTAATTACTCGAGTAACCCAAGCCAAGTTTCGGATCTGCTCAGGTCTAACTTTTATCCTTCTCGTAATGCTTATTTTCTTAAGCATTAAGTTACCTATGTAGTAAGCGTTAGGCCGGTGACTCCCAAACAAGACGGCTTTATGGCACCAAGTGTAAAGACACCCTTTAAGATTAATTACTCGAGTAACTCAGGCCACAATTTGAGACATTAGGTTGGCCATTACTTATCTTCTATCTCCACATTAATTATCATTGCGGTCCCGTACTTTCATACCCCACAACTTCGAGTCAGGGCAACCACAAAGTGCAGACATACATATGAGGTCGATTATGCTCCAAATAGTGCTTTAACTAGGATTTCGTGCCTAATTAAAAGGTTAAATAGTTTTAATTCTCTAATCTTACCCATGATTGTTTCTCCACTGACGCTTATCAGAATTAATCCTACTCATAACATGTTAAACAAATTTTTCTCTTTTAAAACCTTTTTTAGGATTTTAATGCAAGATTTATCCTTACTTAAAATGTATATCATCGTTAATGTATGTAAATGGAGACGAAAAACAAATAAATAGATGAAAGAGACATACCTCATATGTGTATCATTGTATTATAAGAAAATTATGATTGGAAAAAAATAAATAATCGTACCAGATCGCCAGTGGAATGATATGAAAGAAGCTCTGATGATGTAGTATGCTGATGGGATCACGCTATGGGCGTCGACATACACATTTTCCTTTTTAAGATGGTTAATGAATGCGCCAGTGTTGAGTTGTCGTTGCTTCTAAAATTGCCCAGTCTTGTTTGTTGTTTAGCAAGTCGCTTCGTTGTGTTTGGCGAATAGGCTGATAAGATGCCGAGATTGTAAGAGTCTTTTACCTCATGACCCATATGGAGACTAAGTAGACTGAACTTTGATATTTGGGGTTCCCCAATCCTCATTTTGAACTTGTAGGTGCATTTGGCTTTAAAAACCCCCTTTCTTCTTATTTAATGAAGACTTGTGATTAAGGTTGTCAGCTTCTTAAGGGTCATTAAAGCCAATTAACTTTTGTAATGGATAGTCCATGCCATTACTAGCTGGCTATGTACCCATTTGAAAGGAGATCAGGTCTTACATAGTCCATGCTAAGGATATCAAGAGATTGATTTTTTGATTTTTTTACATGAACAAAGCATAACATAGTAATGCATGGAACATAAAATAAGACATAAAGCTAATCAAATGACAACATCCCCACACTTCTTGGGGCCTGCAACTGTGTCCTCTAGATCTAATCTTTCCTAGTTTGCTGAGGCTTGATAGTTTAGTTTCCAATACTCAGGTTTCCTTTGATGTTGGCAATGGAGGTTACTTCCTTGTCGCGAATATATTCAATCATTGCCATAACTTGACCACCTCCTGATTCGGAAAATCTCTCGAGGAAGCTCTAATTGGACCCATCGAAAAAAGGGATGAGCTCTTGATTTCTTGATGGGTTGTCTTCCCCATCAACCTCACCTCATTTTTCTTGATCTGTTCCTTAATCTTTTTCATGGGCCCGAGAGGACTCGACTTTGAAATTCCTCTCGAACTGTTGTTGTATTTCTCGCGAGAAACTTTCCCTTTTTACTTTTTCTTCAATTGAAAGGAACATTATTTACTCCTCCTCATCTAGGATGCTAGAATCAAGAGTGTGGTTGCTAACTTCAGGCAATAGGATGTTTGACGGTTGCGAAGGAATTTCCTTAGGGGACTCTCTTGTTTCCTCTTCCACTCCATGCATTATGACCAATCTAGTCTCTGTTCTGCCAGGATTGGTGCTTATAGTCATCACTTCCTTTGAACTGTTTGTCTCGAGTGGAAATTTGATGCTCTTCATTTCCCTTTCGCCTTTTTTTATCGTGGGGATTTCTATTTTCAACTCTCCACATTCAATGAGATTATGGATTTTGTGCTACAAAGCCCAACATCCCTCAGTCGCATGTCCAGGTGAGTTAGAATGGTTGAGACATATCTTGGTGGGATCATATATCTTTCTCGTTGGATCTATAGGAGGCAGAAGCTCTGTAATCTTTCATTCACTTATCAAAAAATATAGCGCTTCTTCCTTTGATTTATCAAGAAGGGTGAATTTTTAGTATCTGGTGGATGTTGTTCGATCTTTCCTCTTTGAGAATTCTCCTTCCTCCGGGGGATTTTTCCATTGGCAAGATCTTCTACTAATTTTATCATTCCACCTTTCATTCCCTTTCAACCCACTTTGACATTCTTCAGTCAGCTGGATCATCTTGAGGGATATAAACTTGAATTCTAAATAACCTATTATTTCTCTTCGCTTTTCGATAGATGAATGAAAAGTCGCCTTGTACCCTGATGTTGTTGTACTATCAGCTATGCGAATTATTTTACTTGATGTCTTGTCATCTCTAATTCTTGTCTTACTATCATATTCTCTTATGTATTTTCCCATCCCAAGACATTTGCTGCGTTCCTTTGGGGGTATTCTTCAATCCTCTGTATGTACTTGTGATTAGGATCCATCCTGCTGCTTCCTGACCCGATCATGTTAACTCCCTCTGTATTTTGCTGCAACAGAAGGTTGGTGTTGACATTTAGCTGGTCAAGTTGGTTGACCACGATATTGCCACTTTCAATCAGATTTTGGATTTTATGTTTTAAGGACCAACAGTCTTTTATATCATGTCCTAGAGACCCTAAATGGTAAGCACACTTCTTACTTGGATTGTATCTTTTTATTTATAGATCTAGAGGTAGAGCCAATTCAGTAATCTTCTCGTGGTTCATTAATAAGGCCAATACGTTCTCGGGGGAATATCTTAGTGGAGTAAACATCCAATTTTCCACTCTTTCAAATTTTCTCTGTGTGTCCTGGATTTGGTTGAATGCGGCTTGTTGTTGTTGTGGAAGATCGCCTCCATTTATCCAGGAAGAGGAGATATTGTCGGGTCTCCTTTATTATCCTTGTAAAACGAAAGATATATATGTATCACTCTTTCTTTGACTTCTTTCAGCATCAGTACCATAATCTCAAGATTGAAGGCGTTTAGCTATTGCTTCTAAGGCTGTGAGATCTTTAATCAAGCCCATTTTCAAACCCATCTCTGTCATTTCACCATGTTTGATTATCTCCGAGAATGATTTACCTATTCACGCTAGGACCCTCTCATAGTAAGGTGCCTCTTCGATGTCTATAAAAGTCATTACCATCTCAGATTCATCCATTGGTGAGATAACTTGGGCTGCCATGTGCCTCCACTTCTGTACGTACTCCCTGAATGATTCATTGCTTAATTTCTTAACCTTGGTCACTTGGTAGCAATCAGTGGCCATTTGGGATTGGAAGCTATACTGTTTGAGGAATGCATGGGCTAAATCTTCCCAACCATGTACCTTGGTGTTATCAATCTGGGCATACCAAGTTCGGGCTTCACTAGTAAGGCTCTTTTGGAACAACTGCATTCGGAGGTTCTCATCCTCGACATATATTTTGATCTAACCTATTTAGACTTTTAAGTGGGTGTACGGGTCGCCTAATCCATTATACTTTTCGAATTCTCAGACTTGAAATTTATCTTGGTCGCTTGCCTTTGGGAAAATACATAAGTCAGAGTTATTCACACTCCCGTGGGATCTTATCCCCTTAATGGATCAGATGGCATCCTCCATGTGTATAACTTTCTTCCTGATTTCTCCAGTTTCTCTGTCCTCTCTGAGGTCTATTATTTCCTTTATCATATTTTTATCTGGATCCACTTTGGCTAATCTGACGTTGAGTGGGGATACTGGAGTAGACATTTGTGTATCACTATCCTTTCCCGGTACTCGAACTGAAAGTAGTATGCATACAAGCCAAGCATATACTTTGTAAACAATCTTATTCATTTATTAATAAAAGTATTTATTTACTAAAGGCATTAATTTATCTACATGGTGTTGTTTTAATAATAGGTAATAAATCCATAGTTTTAAGTAATGCTTTTAGAATCATGATGAGATCATGCTAATGAGATCTAAATTCTTAGATAACTTAAAACTAAAATATTCTCAATCAATGGATTACTAAAAATGGGAATGGTGAATCCGGATAGATTTGTACATGCGTTGCTTGCTCATTGGATGAGGATGACTGATCACATAATCATTTGTCTAGAAACACTAAAGCAAGTATGTAGGTGCTTATTAGAGAATAAGTTCATTGAATGTGGTTCGCTAAGGAATACCTAATGGAGTTTTACTTGCCTATCAATAGGAATTCATGTAGTGATAGTAGTACAAGTGGTCCTTAGACTTGAGATCATCATCTTGAAACATCCATTACTTTCAATCGAGGATGAGTTAGGAGAAGTGTCATAACATTCCGAAAATCTCTTTCCGATAGCTTCTCGATGTTATATTATTCTTCCAATTCTAAGTTCGGGAAGATAGGTAAAAAAGGATAAAACCATCCCTAGGTAGATGTAAACTAGTCATTTGCATTGATTTGTAGTCGGTTGTTCGCTCCTTTCAATTCGGGAATAATTGGGAGACGTCCCATACCATTTCGGAAAGCTCTTTCCGAGGGATATTCAGTATTATCAAGTTTGACCATTTCCAGATCCGACAAGATTAAGCGAAAAGCATACGAGTATCTTCTTGAGGTAGCGGGATAGTCGACTTGTTTGTCTGCGGCTCGAGGATTATTGTCGTGGCATCTTATCACCCCATCCTCATCCTTTCTTAAATATGTTGTTGTCAGGGCAAAATTATACTTTTGCCCTCCCGCGGGGTTGTTGTTAGGATAAAATTATGTTTTTACCCTCCTATAAGGTTAGTCAAAAGAAAGTGAAATTTCAAATGTCTAGATCATTTTTTTATAAGTCGTTCAAAAGAATTCTAAGTACATGGTTGTATAGCTAAACTTCAAATATAGATTAAGTCTAAAATAATCTCTTAATAAAGGCACTGAAGAATCGTAAAGTTCAATTTATTTAGTGGAAGTCATTAAGCGATAGGGTTAAACGCAGTCGACCACTGAACTTTAGTTGTTTCTGGGTACTGAGCCCCTTTCTTCTGGTCGACGCAAATTGAGCCCCTTTCTATTCAAATATTTGGATATTGAGCCCCCAGGTTAAGTGGCACCGCTGATGTGTATTTTTGGCAAATTAATTTCCAAAACACAGTTCTTTCCATGATTCGAACCCAAAATCTCAAGTTTGAAATTTTAGCCATGAGACCACTCCAACACTACAAGCTAACTATTAAATTATCCAAAGAATGAAATTTTATATTAAATCAATTCATCTCCCCAATAGAATATTAAAAGATAAATGTACCCATATTAATTTAAAACATCTCCATGTATTTTTACTTTTTCCTTTCAAATCGTTAAAATCTTGGGTTTGTAGAGTAAACATTAGAAATTGAAACTACATAATCATGACAAAACAGATCTCGACAAGATAGATCTACAAAGTAAATGTGTGTTTAAGGAGGTGCTCCCTTCCCTGTTGATTTCTACATGACTATAGATAGAAAGTAAAGTAAACGTGTCTTTAAGGAGGAGTTGGATGATGAGTATGAAATATATTATGTTTTCATCCCTTAATACTTAATCTTTTGTATTAATTTTGTGCCTAAATATATTCATTGTTTTTATATTTTTTATTTTAGGTACAATTGAAGGGGTTCCGTGATTTTGGAAATAAATTGGAGGAGGTTTACGGGATTCCTAGCAGATCAAGGATTCAACAATTAGTATCATAAATGGATTTGGATTGATTCAACTTATCTTCACACGACAAGGAGTTTACGCACGTGGCAATTGTGGGATTTAATTCCAATTTCAAATCTGATTTTTGGATTCTAGAAAATTAGTTTTTACAGTTCTATTCTAATTAGGATTTCTTTTATACTAAGATTTATTTCAAAATTAGATTCTATTTCTTTATGAAAATTAGTGTGATTTATAATTCCTTTTAGGATTTGGATTTCTACTTCTTATAGGATTTATAGACTTGTCTAGCACTATAAATAGAGGATGATAGTTAGGGTTTTATTCATTCAACTATCAACTATCATCTATTGGAGTGCAGATTCAAGAGCATGTCAGGCTAGTTCTTTTCATTCAGTTCTAAAGGGAGGTGGAACCTTCTTACAAGTAATTGATTAATTGAGTAATATTATTTATTCCTTCTTGTATGAAATTTCTTCTGATAATCTATTTTCATTGATTGCATGTTAATTGATCTAATTAATTTGATATGGCCAATTAAATTAGTTTAATCATTATCATACGCTAGATTAAGATTGATATTATGTGTAATTGATATTAATCTTCATCATAAGTAGCAACTTGGTAATACTAATTATGGATAAGCTTTTGTGTATTGCTAAGATTATCAGAAAACAAGTTAAACCAATCGAGCTTATGTGTTTGTTGCTTGGATTAGCGTAATTCTCTATTTCTTAATGCTTCTATCATATTAAATCTAAAGAGCTTATTCTAGGTTGTATGCTAGTTAGAATCTGATGGAGAGCTTGTTTAATACAGTGAAAATCTAAGAAGAATTTCGGATAGCAGAGCTTATTGTTATCTAGGGCTAATAGTTCTTTTGAAAGAAAAATAATAATAACTTGATTAATTGATTGTTGTACTTGGTGAAACTGAACTGTAGAACTGAAGTTTTTACATATTTGGTAAACTTCATCATTAATTCTTGTTCTCTTAGTTTAAAAACAATTTTCAAAAACTCATCATCTTTATTTTCTATCAAAATAATAGAATAAAATATAAAATAAATCACTCTCTGTGGAATCGATCCTTGCTTACAACTGTGCTAATTGTTTAAATTTGTAAAGTAAAAATGAGGTTAATTTAAGAGTGTAAACGACAGCTCCCACTGTACTTGTTATTCTCCCCCATATCATGGATTCTCAGAACTATGGCTCCACCAACCTCCTCCCCTTATTCTTACTATCTCTCCTCTCAATATCTGCCACTGCATAGACGCCCCCAAAACCAACTTTGTTGCCCCCGCCCAGATAAACTCCAACTCTGTTCTCGTAGCCCTCCTCGATTCCCGCTATACCGACCTCTTTGAACTCGTCGAGACCCTTGAACAAGCCGTTATCCACAAACACCTTAATTAAATCTTCAAATATTATAATCTGTGTAGTGGAGGAAGGGCATATCTAATTCGATGATTGTATTTGATCTTACAAGCCCTTCAGACTTTTGGGTTCTCATAATCTTGGTATACACACTCAAAATTTTCTGCACACCTGTTACTAACATTGCAGGAGGGCAGATTCGTCTTTCAGAGATAACCCTAGAAGACAGCTCACATCCATTCCGAATACCAACAGAAGTTCAATTTGAACCCCGGAACACACACCAGAAGTATCAGTTCCAAGCTTGGAGATAACCCCGAGTTTAGTCCTTAAATATAACCCCAAGGAATGTCGTTGCAGTTCCGGCGATAACCCCGAAAATGCTTGTTTTAAATGCATGCAATCAGCTTCAACCTCGGAACTCCTGTGACAACCCGAGAAATTAGACAATTTATGAAAATCTTAAATGATTGATTTAAGGTCAAATATTAGACCTAGACAGAAAATAAGTGTATGCGTTTCATATTATTAGGTTGAAATTTTGATGATTTCAAAATTTTGTGAAGGATTTAGGTGAATTATTCAAGATTAAGGATTTATGTAAATATGCTCTGTGTATATGGTTAATGATGTGTTCAGAATGTGGTTAAGGGTCATGGGTTGACCAAATAAATTACATCTGTGATAAACCCTAAGTATATATTAAGAACGACAACGTTCAGTTCGAAAACCCTAACGTCTAATATGAAACTCTAGAAATCAGTTCTGGAAACCCTAGTTTCTGTTCCGGGAATCCGAAACCCTAAATTCATGATATGAATATGATGATTAAGTTAGAAAATTCTAGCTATATGTTCAGAAACCCTAATTTCAGTATCGAGAATTTAAACCCTAATTTGGGAATCCTAATACGGAGTATTAAGTCCTAAGGGTTAAAAAGTTGTGTGTAAGGAATATGAACATTATGTGATGGTTTATATTTGTTTAGTATAATAACAAACAAAAGAAACTAGTGTAACCCTAATTATATATATTAGGAATGAAGGATTTAATATCTTAAGGGTTATGAAAAAAGAGAATTGTGGTATTTAGAATACTTACTAATTCTAGGAGATTTATTTTATATATCTCAAATGATTAATTTTATAACCTAATTATAGCAAGTCTAATTGGGTTAAGGAAATAAGTGTGCATGAGCAATGATTTATGTTATAATTGAGGAAGTAAAAACCCTAATTAAATTATTTGGGTTGGATAAGAATTTAAGGTATTGGATTATATATATTTTATAGCCCAACTGTTGGCCAATGAAATTAGTTAGAGGCCCAAGCAATACATTAATTGAGTAGCTCGAATATTGTTATTGATAAGCCGAATTGAAGTAAGGGAATGATGGACATCTGATATTAGTAAAAGTGTTGGACTATGATTGATTTACATAGTCGGTGGATAGAGAAGGAAAAAGGAGGAAAGATTGAGCATGTGACTAAGATTTATTTTGGTATTTTATTTGTCTAAAGTTAGTTACCAACTCTCCATCAACTCCCACTTACTCCTCTTATGTGTCATCTTATTATTTTGCCAATACTTATGGACATTCTTGCAAGCAAAGCTTTAGTGGTTAGTGTGGGAGAGAAATAGCAAGAATTAATGGGATCTAGTAATGCTACATGGCCGGTTATGGAAGGGAAGAAAAGAGAGGGTGACATGTAATAAATTGAGCCACAATTTGTAAAGATATGTACAAGAATGCTAGGTGTCAAATGGATAAAGAAGCCACCTTATTTCACCAAGATTTCAAACAATCTAAGAGATATTGGAAGATATTGGGTCAAGTGGCAAGACTAGAAATAAAAGGAAATGTCATTTATACCATTTTGTCATATTTTTTAATAAGTTGAGTGTAGATCTTGTCATGATCTTGGGTGGGTGAACTAACCCTAACCCTAACCTAAACCCTAAGAGTTTTTCAAACCCTAAATCCTAGATTGCTCAAAACCTAAACCCTAAGGGTTTGCAACAAATGGAAATTCTAGAAATAAAAGGAAAAGTCCAAAATGACCCTCTTGTATTTAATTAAGTTGGAGTGCAAATCTTACATTACCTATGGTTGTTCACCAACCCTAAACCTAAACCTAAACCTACCTTGGCATGTGACTTTTATATCTAGCATGCCACCTTGCAATGTATAGATACATTGTATCAATTTAAAAGACTAGAAAGAGAGAGAAAAGCTCCATTTTATTTTGCAAAACAACCAAGTCCCATCTCTCTCTATATTTCGGATCTTGGAGTGTGAAATTGTGAGAAACCAAGTTATGATCGTGTAAAAACACATCAATAACAGATCATGCGGATCAGAAATCAAAATCAAGAGGATTATCACAAAAGGTATAAAATCCTAACTAGTTTATGTATTTGATTTTTGGTTATTTTGAACCATGAAGTTTATGATCTTGAACATGAGAACTATAGATATACTTTTTAAATGGTGTGTTATGCTTAGATCTAACTATTTTGGGTATTAAAAGTTTAATCAAAACAAGAAAAGCAAAACAGTTTTCAAACCTTAGAGAAAAAACAATCTAGTGGACTGCTGTCTCTAAAAGAAAATTTCCGGATTTGTTAGGGTGCTCTAAAAATTCTGGACTTGTGATATGTTGTATTACACTAAATAAGCTTTCCATAGACTCCGGAACGGACTAATTCCGACTCCGGATGAAGTAGTTATGACGTTCGGAAGAAGCATGATCAAAACTGCGAAAAACAAAATTTTTGGAGAAACCAAGCATGATATGGAAATGATCTTATCTCTCATTCTACTTTGAATTTTCGAGTATGGTCAGTTTGTGGAGCTAGATATATGTGTTAGGGATAAAATCCCTCTAGAATTACTTAATTAGGTTGAATATTGAACAAGTTATGGGATTTCTCCCAAACTACACAAAAGTAATAAAAACTGTTAGGAGGACAGTTTGTAACAGCCACTTTAGGGCTAAATTCTGGGAGCTTAACATGTCCAAATATGGATTGTGATATATGAAAACTATATATCGGAAAGATAGGAACCCAAAAAAATTGACGGATCATTAATCGGAGATATAGATTTCATTTTATTCAAGTTTTGGTACAGGACTCCAAAACTGCCAAATGATAAAAAGTTGCTGCCCAAAATTTTCCGGGGGCTGTTTCGGACATTTATTTAATGAGAAAAATTCCAGGCTTTTGGAAAATGAAAATATATGGTATTATGTAGCTCGTGTCCAAAAATGAGTTAATTCCGAGTTAAAACGACCAAGTTATGACCATTACAATTTTTGTGATTTTCCGACGGAAATCGCTATAAACGGAGTTCTACAACTCTGATTGCCACGAAATTTAAAATGGAGCATCACGTTAACATATATAAGATCGTGTCATAAGATGGGCATTACTGGAGTTAAGCACGAGGTAGCTAATTTCTTAAGCTACGCACTAGAATTATTTTTTGAAAAATACCAAAGGAAGTTAGAAAATTATAAAAAAAATACTTTTTGTGTATGAAATACATGTATATATGTTTGGCCAAAGGATTGGAAAATAATAAACTGATTTGGTATTTTTGTAAAACGGATATAGAATTCAGCTTGTTGGATTGTGTAATTTGTGAATCCAGTTTGTTGGATTAGAAAATCTGATGAATATAGCTTGCTGGATTGAAAAGAAGTTGACTGAATTGATGGATTGGTAAATCCAGGTTGCTGAATTAGAAATTTGATTGCTAGATTTAGAATCCAGGTTACTGGATTAATATTTAACTTACTAGGTGTTAACGAATAACTTATGAAATGAAAAAGTGAGTGTTAAATCATATAAATGTGACTCTATGGCATAATTAAGCGCTTAGGAAGAGTTTAATTGAACTTAAACTCGATATTTGTCCGACTAGACCGTCGGGATGATAAAATTGTGTCGATTTCAAGTCAGACTGAAATAGTTTGACCTGATACTAAGTCTTATGTGTATTATAGACTGATAGGATTATATGCTATGTGTTTAGGTTATTCTGTGGATATAAATATAACAGTATTATACTGTGATGATATTATTCTAATATTAGAGATCTATATTACTAATATTAGGTCTTCGGGGTAAAGCGTTATTAAATTGTGTTGCGGTAATCAACGGTTCAGGCAAGTTTTCTTTTACTTAACTCTAATAAGAGTAGTTTCTTCAAGCTTATGGTTAATCCCTGCTGATTGCCATGAAAATTGTACTATGTACATCTTGCATGTATAAGTCATGTATGAAAGGCTGATCACCTTCATTACCAGTTGGTTCAGAAATGTTTGTTCATGTATAATACTTGTTCAGTCAAAAATTTGTTCGTGCTAGTTCTCAATTATATTGATGAATTATAGCAAGCCCATTATTCATACTCTTCAATCATGATATATCGTTATATTGTTGTATATAAACTTGTTGGGCAACTTTCATGCTCACCCTTGCTATATCATGATAAAACATTGCAGATAAGGCGAATGCGTTCGGGTACAGGAAAAAGATAATGCCAAGTTCAGCTTGGGATATAAAGTGCAGCTAGTTTGTAATAGCGTATTTTGATAAATGTGTTGTATGATAGAAAGTTTATGAAATGTGTATTAAGTTAAAGTTACTCGACCTTGGGGAATAGTGTGTAATGTAATGTATAAACAATTTATGTTTATATCTTCCGCAAATAGTTATAGAAATAGTATATCGGATCTGCGGCGATTCGGGGCCCGGATTTGGGGATGCTACAACTCCCACCGAGGCACTCATTCCAAAGACCCGGAGCTAACACCGGGAAGACAGGAACATTTAAAGATGACCCAGAAGAATTCAAACACTTGCAGTAGTCCAATCTCAGAGATAACCCTGAGCAACGTCTGCTTTATCAGCCCAAGCCGGAGATAACCCTGGTGAGGGGAAAAATCATCATCTTACCACCTCAACCCCACATTATGTTGTCACAACATCTTATACATACATTTCTAGACAACAATGTTCCACAAGAGCCAAGGAGTTTCAATCCCGAGTGACTATTACACAGGGCAGCACACCGGATAGAATTTAAAGCTTGAAGACCATGGGCATGGTCCCCTCTTCTTGACTTTGTACAACCTCTAATCCTATGCCATTGCATAAATCTCGAAAATAGAGATCTGAAAAAGGTCTTTTACACCTCAATCGGATGCTCAGATTGAAGTTCTACAAGTTCGAGCGGGCATCACAGTGCACGAGTGCAAATACTTCGAGACGGTGGGACCAGCGGTGCCCAGGGCCCCCCGGGCAGCCGCAGCTCTATAAATATAGAGCTTGGGGTGGCCATATTTCAAGAGGAAAAGGCGAGGAAGCCATGTCATATTTTCTTTGTACACACCCCATATTGAGTGCTTTCTCATTTTAAACACATGTTAGCTCACATATAGCTATATTTTTACTGGCGAGAGCTGAGTGTTCATCCCTTTATAGTCATAGAAGTCTACTTTGGCAACCCACTATAAGCCTTCTTACACATTATAAAGCCTTTCTCTTCATCTTTGCACACACTATTCTTCACATTGAGAGTCGTGTTGATGTGTATGCCCGGACTTTGGTCTGTGGTTTTCATTTCTGCCTATATATATATATACTTACATATGTATATATTTATATATATGGACTAACATTATCGAGTTATGCCTCGATTGAGCCTAGACTTATGTCTGGAGCATTTACTTGCTTATATATATATATATACTTATATATATATGAACTGTTGTCGGATTATATCCGATGAGCCTGGATTTTATATCCTGGAGTTTACTTCGTGGCCTTTTACTACTTTATTTACATTTTGTCCTGACTTGAGTTTACTTCGTGGTGGTTGATCGTCTTTACTGCATTATTTACATTTAGTCCCGCCTGGAATTTACTCCGTGGCGATTGATCGCATTTATTGCTTTATTTATATTTCTGATCCCCCATGGAGGTGTTTCATGGTAGTTGATCATGTCTATATATATATATATATATATATATATATATATATATATATATATATATATATATATTTACAGCTTTAATATATATAACTACTTACTACTTTTCATATAAACTGCGGCATCATGTGAGCCTAAGAAATCATGTGATCACAGATTCAGTCCACTGAATGTAGATTCGATTCCCGTGATGGACATTTTCAGCTGTAAGCAGCTTGTAAATTATTCACGGTGTTTGAATTTTCTTAGATGGATGTTATGCCCATTAGGAGTTCGGCACTGCTATATATTATTTTCCCGAAGATGCTTCGCAACTCGAAAATAAAAGCAAACAAGCCAAACATTTAATAATAAAATGGAAGTATGAAAAGGTCTCAATTACTATTGAGCACGGGGTTTGAAAAACCTCTTTTACAAAACTTCACTGTTATATCATGTTTAAAATTGAATTTTTATACAAATTCAAACCCTTTGTATATAGGTGCGAACGAGGCCTCGCACTACTTCCAAATAAATTGCACATTGATCCACACACACACACACACACATTCATATAACAGTTTCTTGAAAAGTGGCGGTCACCGTGGTAACACGGATGTCGGAGGGTGCCTAATACCTTCCCTTCGCATAATCAAGCCCCCGAACCCAAATGAATCTCGGTTTCAGAGACCCATTTAGCAGTGTCACATCACTTGGTCAATGTGCAAACCTTTTCTCTATTGTGTTGGTGCAACTAGTTAAAAACACCAACTGGCGACTCTTACAGTCAAAATCGTCGACATGATACATGTCAGACCTTTTTCACTTGTTTTTTCAAACAAATCTAACATAACATGAGAACACCAAAGAACAAGAACAGAAAAGGGACAAATAAAAATCTCAACGTCTATATGTGGCAACTCTGCTGCGGACACCAGTAAGAGGGCTTAAGCCGCTACTACAAGCTTTTCAAAACTATTATATGCTTGTGTGTAAATGTTGTATTTACATTTATGATGAATGTGTATGAATGCATTTTACTTACTGCACTGCAATATATCTATCTGTGATATTAGTGCTTCGCACATGTCATCATTTTCATAAACCGTGAGTCAGGTTGTATATGAATGTATGTTGTGTGGTTCCTCCACCAGAAGGCTATCATGTCGGTGTTTGATTACTAGACTCGTAGGAAGACTAATTCCAACGAGGCTCAAGAAAGGCACCACCCAGATTCGCTCAAGTTGAAAGACCGGATTAACTTCCCGTCAAGTAGATTGCGATGATCTGGGAACCTTCATGCCAAAAAGCCGTGAGAGTAACCCTAAGATAGGTAAGCCTCTGATAAACCAAACGCGGAGGAAAGTCTCTTCATGCTTTCCATTTTCTATTACTGGTAAAAACATTTACTTATATTTTATTCCATGTTCATCTTTATGTAATAGAAAATATGAAGAATATTTGCACATACATGACATAATATCAAATAACACTCGTTTTTGCAGGATAATATTCCTAAAATGGACACATTATGATAGCATGTAAACATTTACATTATCCCGAAGACTAAACTACATAAGTTTTTGTAGGGAACAATTGGGCCTGTTACTCACTCAAAATCCAAAAAGGCCACGAGCTTACAGCCAACCATGTCTTCTTCTGACCAGTCTAATCCCATTTCTCAAGAAGAATTTGACGGATTAAGTAAACAAATTATAGATTTTGCTATTCTGCTGAAAGAATTACATCAGTCTACTCAGGGCTCAAAGATGCCTATACATACAGAATCCTCTACACAAGGAGGAGCACAAGGTTTGGATAAAACCAATCCATAACCTCAGTTGGATACGATCAACAAAGACCCTGAAAACACCCATCTCAAAGGAGATCTAAACACCGGTGATATCAGGAAGAAGGTCCTTCAAATGGAAGAAACTATCCATTCTCTCAAAGAGATTAGAACACACGGGAGTGTTTCATATGCTGACCTTTGTATATTCCCTGGTGTTCATTATCCAGAGAAATTCAAAACCCCTAACTTTGAAAAGTATGACGGATTAGGGGATCCTTACACACATTTGAAGGTGTTCATTGGAGAACTTGGATCTTATGAAAAAAATGAGAAGCTCAGAATGCAGCTGTTCCAGAAGAGTCTGACTGGAGAAGCCCGATCGTGGTATACCAGATTAGACTACTCAAAGATCCATAGCTGGGAAGAACTAGCTCACGCCTTCCTTACTCAGTAAAGCTTCCAATCTCAGTACAGCTTCCAGTCTCAATACTAGACTTGGTTTTCTCTTCCGAGGATCACACGAAGATCTTATTGAAGGTTTTGGAAGAAGCCTACTTACCGAAATCAGTGGATGTGGGAAAATTTCAACATATTTATTGATCACATTTTTAACAACAATGTGATATCCTTCACTGATGACGACATACCACCCGAAGGGACCGGTCATTACAAGCCATTGCACATTATAGTTTTGTCCTCCGGGTATATGTTAGCTGGAGTTTTGATAGATGGAGGTTCATCTCTGAATATATGTCCTTATGCCACTTTGATGAAGATGAATGTCAATCTCAAGCGGATCCAAAGTAGACATACGGCTATCAAAGCTTTTGATGGGTCCCGATGAAACGCCGTTGGAGAGATTGAATTACTTGTGGAGATTGGTCCAAATACATTCAATGTATCCTTTCATGTCTTCAAGATAGATTTTGGATACAACCTGCTATTGGGGAGACCATGGATCCATATGACTAGAGTCGTTCCTTCTACACTTCATCAACAACTTAAATACATTGTCAACAATAGCCTAGTAAATGTGAACACTGAGCTGGAATATCCTGAACAAGGAAACCTACCACTCATCAGCTTCAATTAAGAAGTTGAGCTGGCCAGTTTTCATACTTTGGAAGTGAGCAACACACAATACCATCCTATTGGAGCGCCACTTCTCGTACCCAAGATTTTTGCCGAAGTGGTGGCAGCTACCCAAGAAATGATGTCATTAGATCATCAGCCTGGACAAGGGCTGGGTAAAAATTAGCAGGGTATTAAGCACCCAATTCAAATGTCCAGTCAAATCGAGATAGCCGAATTAGACTATTCTGCCAGTTCCAGTCATAGGAATCCTCATAAGCACAAACAGATTCCATTAACTTCCGCCACACAGTGATTTTCTCCACTTGCACCTAATGAGTTGATACAGTCTCTGGTAAAGGTTCCAGCCCATGTTATGGCTATGCTGTTTCCCAAACCAGTACCATTTAAAGCAAAAGAGGTCCTGATTCCTGATCCTGAAGTTGAAGAAAGGGAACGGAAACGTAAACTTGAAATCTCCTTGATGATGTCAGGCATACGCATCATTGTTCATGATGAACATACAAACAGATATACCCCAGAAGATGATTGCCCAGATGTTATGGTCATCATTCGGGAAAAGGAGGACGATGACATCCCCTCCATCACTGAAGTTCATCAGGAATTTACCCTCGATAATTGGAGCATCACTTCATGCATTGGTTGACGAGGGTAAAACGGGCAAAAAATCCATCTGCCCTATAGATAACTTTAATTGCTTACTTTTTTGTACACTATTAGCAGTTATTTTATCAGTATATGCTAACACTTTTGTATAATTAAATAGTTTCATATATTAAATGAAAGCATATTTTGTTTTAGGACTCTTAATTTAGATGTGCATGTACTTGCTGATGTGGTGCCTTTTCTCCACAAGGACTGTAACTTTGATGAAAAATTAGACTCAGACTTGATGGAAATCCAAGAGGACATTGAGATACCTCGGGAGATTAAGGAATGGGTTGAAGACAAACCTAAACTTAATCTTAATCAAACCACTTCTTTCAATCTCGAAACCTTAGAAAGCCCTAAGTTAATCCAGATTGGTTCAAACCTTACCCCAAACTAACGGAATGACATTGTTGCGCTACTAACCCAATTCCAGGATGTGTTTGCGTGGTCTCATGAAGACATTATGGGTTTGTCCACTGACATTGTCATTCATCGCCTTCCCATTAAAGAAGGATTCAAGCCAGTCAGGTAGAAGCTCAGGCAATTGAAACCTGAGTGGAGTTTAAATGTGACACCCCCGAATCAGGGTCCTCTGACCCCGGTTCAGTCATCATGATAAAATATAAACATCCACCTCTAAACGACATATGATAACTAAAATGTGGAATATAATAAATGTACGTCATTCATTTAAAAGGTGTTACTAGTCCCAAGATATGATAACCTTAATATCATCTTACAAACATACCCTAAGATAAACGTTAGAGTTTATATTACATAACAGTAATTTAAGCTAAGCGTAAGGTAAAGTTTGATCCTTGCCATTATTCTACATCTTTCCTTTACCCTTGTCCTTCGTTGATGTCTCGAGCTTAGCTGTAATATATTCATGATATAGCGAGGATGAGCAACAAATTTGCTCAATAATTTTAAATACAACAATAAGGATATATCATGATGACTGGAAAAATATCTGGCAATGGATTCAACAATATAAATATCTGAAGGATTCAACAATATAAATATCTGAAGGATTTAACAATATGAATATCATAAGCAAACATAATGATTGATTTTAGGATAACTGCTAGTCAAATAGACTTTGAACTATAACACTCCAATGGAATCAATAGCTAATTGACCCTTTGGTTACTGGCTACAGAATAAGTACTTGAGGGGATCAGCCTCACGTACACTATGTATATGCATAACATTTAAATCTGCTCTGTGTATCTTATATTAGATACCTGGTACTCCCCTATCATAGAAATGGGTGTTCTTTCAGTCTAAGAATCCTTACCCTCAATAGGTTTGGATAGCTTTTATAAACTTCATACGCTTGTCTGACCGAACAAAGGTTCAGACTCTATCTCACACAGTTCAAGAATTATTTGAACTTTAAATGATGTACAAGTCCAAGACTGTACAAACTCAAGTGCACTACGTGCGAATATCAATAATATCGATGTGGAATAATTGTAAGGTAATTAAACCACTTAATAGCATACTTGGAAATAAGATTCAAGCTTAAATGAATAACTTTTAATTCAACAATAACCTACTCAATACAATATGAGAATGATAAGAAACTTTCAAAACAAACAAAGTTGTGTAAGTTAGGAAACATTGCAACACAATAAAATAGTGTTCGGATACATGCTCAATATAAATTTGAGTAAGGTTAGGGAAACTTGCTCAATAAAAGAGTAATAATTTAGGAAACTTGGTCAATAATAATTTTAGTAAGTTTAGGAAACTTGCCTGTTTGCTCAGCTACAATAATTCTAGCTTTAATTACTTGCGTTGAAATGACCTAACGTTATCAAATTGATCATTCCCATTAGTATGGGAAAACTATTATGAGTCTACACTTAGAAGAATCAAGTCATCACATAGCATGCTTCTCAACACATTATATGGCATATTGGTCATATATTACAAGGTAAATAAATCATATAAACATGCCTTAAGTTTAAGAACAAAAAAATAGAATCTGGCAAAACTACAAGACGGCGCAGCTGTGCCTGGTCTAGGCTTAGGGACGGTGCAGCTGCGCTGTCCCTTGGCCAGACCAAGGTTGAGCTTTTGCACTTCCTGACTTCAGTCCAACTCTAGCGCACTAATTACACATACATTTTAACTTACATGCATGCTAGAGTTTCACATATAACACATGACCATACTTGAATTCATTACTTCAAAGTTTAACTTACAAGTTTTAACTAACAACTTGCATCACAAGATTGTGTAGTTTTCATGGTTTTATAACTTGACTATATATCCATATAGAGAATTTCAAAATATGTTATTACACATGCTAGGGATGTTTATATTGTTTATTTATAACTAACATTGTTTAACACTTCAATCATACTTTAAACTCATGTTTGGTATAGTTATCATCATGTTCAATACATATGAATTATATCTAGGAGTATTACAGTCATAACATGACATCTTACTTCTTTAGAATCTAAACATACATGTGATGCAACTAAATTTTTGAAAACATGATCAAGGTTGCTTTTTGAAATCCCTTTATCATGAATGATGCAAGATAGCACATATAAGACCACTTCAAAACTCTTTTCGTAAGGAGTTAAGTCATGATAACCTCCTTTCAAGATCAGAATCTAGATCTTTTAGCATTTGTGTTCATTAGCCTTAACTAAGATTTTCTTTTCAAACTAAGTTCTAGCACAAAGCTTATCAAGTTGGCCATGGATACAACAACTATAAATCATATATCATGATCATTTAGGTTCCAAATCAGTCATGTATATGGCCTCATAAGTTTAGAACTTGTAAGACATATATTACTTCAAAGTTTGTTCTCTAAACTTCAAGTTTTCATTACAAATCTCTTACTAAAATGTGTTGATCACTTCATACTACACAAGAAAACCTTATATATCATGTTATACTCCTCTATAGGTATGTATCGAAGTCGTAACATCAAGTTATTAACACATATAACCAACAGAAACCAGCAACTGGATCTGAGGTACGGCGCAGCTGCGCTGCACCCTAGTACAAATAGGGCGCAGCTGCGCCATGCCTGCACCAGAAGCAATAAGGTTACTCTATTTTGCAGAGTAACTACCAACATATTTTCCAACAATTCAAGCATGTTCCAAATCATTATTAAAGTGTTCATACATGTTAGAAAACTTCTTACACACCTTATAGCATGCTTGTTCATATCAATTATCAAATGAATTCAAGAAATTCCAATAATCAAACAAGACCCGTTTCAAGAGCATAGTTAGAACTTATACCTTCTAAAGCTTGGATTGGATTCCTTACACACTAAGTATGCTCCCAAAATTTCTGACCAACATAGAGTTCTCAATATCAGACTTAGCAAACAATAAAACTAAAAATTGGGCTACTATTTATAGAAGAACTTTGGACTAGATATTAACATTGCACTAAGGTTGAAGCTCATGGTGTAAAGGAAGAACATATTGGTTGCTAAGAAGTGGTTCAACAACTCCTCCCCATAGGCCATTGGCCTTGAAATCATTGCCTAAGTTTTAGCCATTTGAAAGTTACGTGTTTTAGCTTCGTACTACTGTTCATGTACCTTATGGCAATCATTTTGGGACAAGAGCAAAATCTCAGCATTTGTTATTCTAAGGCTTGATTTGGACACTATAATTCCCATATATGTAATATAAATGTGTAAATACTACTACACAAGGAAATTTGGGGATTATTTATGTTCTCACATTATATAACCCATGTTCATTAAATACACGTAATAAAATAACGCAGTTAAGTATTATTGTCCAGGTAATTCCATAATTATCTCTACTACTCACATAGTCATATTATAACATTATTATATATCCAGTGTACACACATAATTTCTTTTCCCAATTTCTGGGATACATAGATATTCAATTATTTCTGTTTAACAATCACTTATGATTTTATTGCACTACATGATACTCCATATCATTATAATATATTCTTATTATAAGATTATATGCATGTCACACATTACACAAAGTGTTCCATTTTTATTAACAACAACATAACAATTTTTCTAAGTTTGGATACTGTCGCAGCTACGCCATTTTGTAATGTTGGGAGGGCGCAGCTGCGCCAGTCCCTAGCAGTGCCAAAATGGGTTAGCTTCAAGCCATTTCCAATTTCGATCACCACATAAGTCCTATATGAGGTAATTTAACGTCTTCAATGGTTATATATCCATACCTGACATAAATCAATATGTTCAACTCTCGCCACTATATTCAAATAAATTGAATATTTAATTATTAATAATCTTATCAATTCCTTGATATCGAACTCTTAGGGTTAGTCCACTAATTTAAATAAACTATTAGTGACTCCCTTTAATCATTTCATAAATTCACATAACCAAATAAGGTTTAAATAGACTCACAAAACTAACTCATTACAATTAAATCACATGTTTAATTAATAAGGAGTTTAAAATTTGTGGACGTTACATTAAAAGTGAAAGAAGAAATTGTGAAACAATTTCAAGTTGGCGTTATCACGGTGTCTACATATCCGGAATGGATATCTAACATAGTTCTTGTGCCTAAACCAGGAGGAAAGGTGCGAGTTTGCGTGGATTACCGGAATCTGAACAAAGTTTGCCTTAAAGATAGCTTTCCTTTGCCCTTTATCCACATTCTCATTAACATTACTTCTCAATATGGCATGTACTCATTTGCGGATTGCTTTGCTGGGTATCATCAGATTATGGTCACTGAGGAGGATCGTGAGAAAACTATTTTCATCACACCTTGGGGAACCTTCTGCTAGAAATGTTTTCATTCGGCTTCATCAATGCCGGGGCAACCTATCAGCGAGCTATGATGGCTCTTTTCCATGACTTAATGCATAAGGAGATAGAGATCTACGTGGATGACATCATTGTCAAATCCCAAAGGGAGGAAGACCACTTAGTCCATCTCAAAAAGCTCTTCAACAGGTTGCGTAAGTACAACTTAAAGTTGAATCCAGCCAAGTGCGCCTTTGGCATTAAATCAGGAAAGTTATTAGATTTCCTAGTCAGCCACAAAGGGATTGAGCTTGATCCCACCAAAATCTAGGCCATCAAGGAAATGTCCATTCCTCAAAAAGAAAAGGAAATACGGGGATTTTTGGGAAGAATCAACTTCATTAGCATGTTTATCTCTCAACTCACAGAAACCTGTGAGCCCATCTTCAAATTGTTAAGGAAGAACTCCTCCATGAAATGGAATGATGAGAGTTAGAAAGCCTTCCTTATAATCGAAGAGTATCTAGTTAATGCTCCTGTTTTGGTACGTCCCAAGGATGATGTTCCCATGTTCATGTACCTGTCCATTAATGATAATGCTATGGGTTGCATGCTGGGATAGAAAGACGATAGAGGCCAAGAGCGAACCATCTATTACCTCAGCAAAAGATTTAGCAGTAGTGAACACAAATACACTCTGATTGAGAAGACTTGTTGTGCTTTAGCATGGGCTTCCATGAGGTTACAGCATTACCTCCATGGTCACACAACCCATCTCATATCCTGCATGGATCCTCTTAAGTACGTGTTCAGTAAGCCCATGCTGAATTATCGGCTGTCCAGATGGAAGTTGATCTTACAGAAATTTGACATCGTCTACGTGACGCAAAAGTCTATCAAAGGTCAAGGAATTGCGGATCAATTGGCCACCGCACTTGCAGGGGATTTCAAACCCTTGAAACATACTTCCCTGATGAAGGGATAATAGCAGTTCAGAAACACCATCAGTACGATGCATGCCATACGTGGAAATTGTATTTTGAAGGAGCTGGTAAAATGGAAGGCTCTGGAGCAGGAGCAGTTCTAGTATCCGATACGGGGGAGCAGTATCCCATCGCCGTCAAATTACAGTTTGTCAGTACCAACAACACAGCTGAGTATGAAGGCTGTATCATGGGGCAAAAACTTGCCCGTTCAATGGGCATCAGGTGATTAACTGTCTTTGGGGATTCAGAGTTGGTAATCAAACAATCCACGGGAATCTATCAAACCAAGGAACTTCATTTGCTGCCTTATCATCGACAAGTTTTACAGATGGCTTTGGAGTTTGAAGAAATCTCTTTTTCACACATTCCTCGTAATAGGAATGATTTTGCAGATGCACTAACAACATTGGCCTCCTTAATTCACATACCTGACAAGGAAAACATGTCGAGCATCACATTTACCCTGCAAAAGGCCCCAGCCTATGGGAATTATGTTGGAGAAGTATTGAATGAGCTACCTCCCATCCACAACCCTTGGTATCAACATATCAAGGAGTATCTGCGAGATGGATCTATAACCGCTGAGGCGAGCCCAACTGAAAAGAGGTGGATTCATCGAATGGCTATGAGATTCTACCTGAGCGGAGATGCACTCTATAAAAGAGATGCATGATTAGCTCTCCTTAGATGTCTGGACAAAGAACAAGATCATAGGCTCATGGATGAGATCCATGGTGGAGTATGTTGCCCACACATGAGAGGCCCCCTACTTATTAAGAAAATCCTTAAAACAGGGCATTATTGGCTTACGCTCAAAGCTGACTGTGATGATCACGTCAAGAGGTGTTATCAATACCAAATTCATGGAAATGCTATCCACGCCCCTCCAAGGGAACTCCAAAACATGAGTTCACCATGGACCTTCTCAGTGTGGGGAATGGACGTGATCGGGCCCATCGAGCCCAAAGCTAGTAATGGACATTAGTTTATCTTCACCATGATCGACTACTTCACCAAGTGGGTAGAAGCAGCCTCCTTCCCCAGGGTTACCAAAGAAGTCATCATTGCTTTCATCAGAAACAATGTCATTTGTCTATATGGACAACCAGAGGTAATTGTGTCAGATAATGCTAAGAACCTAAAAAATAAAATGATGGAGGAGTTATGCAGTAAATTCCACATCAAACACCTTAACTCCGTCATCTACCGTCTAAAGATGAATGGTGATGTTGAAGTGGCTAATAAAAATATCAAGAAGATCATGCAAAAAATGTTCACCAATCACAAAGGATGGCCTGACCTCTTGCCTCTGACTTTATTAGCATATAGAACTTCAATGTGTACTTCCACTGGGACAACCCCCTACTCATTAGCCTATGGGATGGAAGTAGTGCTCCCCATAGAGGTGGAAATGGAATCCATCAGAGTGTTGATGGAGGCTCAGCTGGATGAGGACCAATGGGTACAAGATAGGTATCACCAATTGCCTCTAATAGACGAAAGGCGAACCGCGACTATCCTCCATGGTCTATTATATCAACAAAGGATCGCCAGATCCTACAACAGGAAAGTTCGGCTACATTAGTTCAAACAATATGACTTAGTTTTGAAGAAGATCATTGACAACCAAGATCAATCTAAGGGAAAATTCACTCCTAACTGGGAAGGCTCGTTTGTTGTCAAGGAAGTATTGACAGGAGGCGCTCTCAGACTATAGGACATTGACGGCAATGAATTTTCAAAGCCTATCAACTCGAACACCGTGAAACCGTACTATGTCTGAGGTTACCATCAAGAAAACATTCTTAGCTTTGGATCATCAGATCACCAATTATTCCTATTTTCTAACCCTTTTTACATACTCTTCTGCCCCTCAGGGAAACATACACTTTAAACTAGCAGCCTGGTTTCACCTCATTTCAAACCTTTCATATAATTTCGATTATCCCCCTAGGGATTGAACCTTTCACACCTGCAATTTATCCTGAAGATGGGATTAAACAATTCTACGCTTTCAGTTTGTCCTGAAGATGGGATCAAACTTTTTCACACTTGCAGTTTGTCCCAAGCATGGGATCAAACTTTCTTTTCCAGTAGTATAGCCTGCACATGGGATTCAGATTTCTCTTCGGTTTCAAATCATCCTGAGGAGCGAACTACGTCAACTTGATCTCCTTGATACCCGAGAATACGTAGGTAACCATATTCTATATGGCCCGGTCGCAATAAAAAAATAACAAAAACATTTATGCCCTTTCTCTATAAAAACAAACAAAAATATTTCTGCCCTTTCTCTACATAAACAAAAATCTCAAAAATTCTTCTACATCCTTCTTCATCAATAAAGCTTCTACACCCATTTACACCTTTCACATTCAGCGTTGAACCTCTTACACCAGGTTCGAACTATGCAGACCTGATCTCCTCTTCAATAGGAGTACTGTAACACCCCCAAATCTAGGTACTTCATTCCCACAAGACTTGGTGCTCACTATCCATACATTCATTTTATCTACCCAAATAAAATAACATTTAACCAATTAGAATAATTTAACATCAACTAAAACTAGTTTAATCTCTCAAATTTCATATTTTCATACATAAACACCATTTTTGACATCTCTTCCCCAAAATTCACATTGTAATCTCTATACTTGGCCAAATTACTTCGTTCAAATTATGTTATGCTCGTTTCTTAATAAACTAACATATACAAGACTCAATTTACAGTTTAACCACTAAAATTGGTACTTTGCATGAACCATATGAAAATCACAATATACTGTCAAACGAAATTAGCATACAAATTTCTTGTTTTAAACATAAATTCTAGCATCATCAACAAGTATAATCACAATTACCAACTATATATATATATATATATATATATATATCCACAATTCATCAATTTTGATTTCACATGACATAAGAAATTTTTTGCCGTGAAACCCATATATGTATAATAGGGGTATAGAACATACCTTTTGTTGCTTAAAAGAAATCCTTGCTAAACACACTATAATTGTTCTTCTCTGCACAAGCTTTCTCTAGAATTCTCTTAAGTTCTCTTAATTCTCAGACTCTTCTTAGCTTAAGCCAAATACCAAGTCACGTAGTCTAGCTAACACTTAAGCGCAAAGAAAAAACTGATAAACCTTAATATTATTACTATTTGCTATATCAGTTACTAACTAACGTATATATTATAAATATATTATATTTATTATTTTATTTTATTTTATTTATAATAGTTAAAATTCAAAAATTAGAAATCCCAAAAGCCATAAGGCTTTGTTTGGCAAAACCCTTTAAATTTTAAAGACTTAATATATTTAAGCCTTGTTTGGCAAAAACTAAATTAAACTTCCTTAATTTATTTTAATAAACCATTTAGTTTATAATTTATAATTACATCTTATTTGTTTGGAATCTCATATCCAACATTAACCCATTAAATTAATCACATATTATATTTTAATTAAATATACCATTTTAACAAATATCACCAAAATTATAATTTTTATTATAACTTTATTTAATAATTTAATATACCATCTAAATTATTAAATCAAAACAACAATACAACATCTCATGTTATATTAAAACTCTCTAAATTATAAATTAATTTAATTTAGAATATTATCTAATAAATTTAGATTCATAAATATTTACTAACAACCACCACATCAATAAAATATTTATTTCATCAATTTCAACAATAAACACATCAAATAAATATTTATATTTAATAAATATTTAAAATTACAATTTGAAATTCCAGATTGTTACATCTTTCCCTCCTTACAAGGATTATGTCCCCAAAATCACAACTCAAACAATTAAATCATCACATTCTCTCCTCCTTACAAAGATTTTGTCCCCAGAATCGAAGACACAGACTAAACAAATAACTCAGGGTAATTCTTCATCATATCAGCTTTGAGTTCCCACGTAGCCTCTTCGACATTGTGGTTCCTCCATATCAGCTTCAAAGAAGGTATCACTTTATTCCTGAGGACTTGTTCTTTCCTGTCAACTATCAGGATAGGAATCTCTTCATAAGATATATCTTTACTGAACTGCAATAGTTCATACTTGATCACATACTTGTAATCAGGTTTATATGGTCGCAACACCGACACGTGAAAAATATTGTGCACATGCTCTAATTCTGGAGGTAAAGCTACTTCGTAAGCCACCTCTCGCACTCTTTGTAATATCTCGAAAGGTCCAATAAACCTTGGGCTGAGCTTTCCTTTCTTGCCAAAATGAATTTTCCCCTTCCAAGGAGAAACTTTCAAGAACATAAAATTTCCTGCTTCAAATTCACGACTTTACCTGTGTTGATCAGCATACTTTTTCTTTCGATCTTGAGCAGCTACCAGTCTTGCTCTAATGAGTTTTATAACTTCAGTGGTCTATTGTACCAGTTCTGGTCCTAGCAGTTGATGTTCATCAACTTCATCCCAGCATAGTGGAGTTCTACACTTCTAGCCGTATAACGCCTCGTATGGCAGCATACCAATGCTTGCGTGGTAACTATTGTTGTATAAAAATTCAACCAACTGTAGATGATCATCCCAATTTCCTTTGAAATCTATTATGCACGCTCTAAGCATATCTTCTAGCGTCTAGATCGTTCGTTCGCTTTGCCCATCGGTTTGCAGATGATATGATGTACTCATTTTCAGTTGCGTTCCCATGCATTCTTAAAATTTCTTCCAAAAATTTGTAGTGAACCTCAGATCTCTATTTGATACAATTGACATTGGAACTCCATGTCTTGAGACGATCTCCTTAACGTATAGTTTCGCCAGCTGATCAAGATTAAATCTAATATTTATTGGCAAAAAATGTGTAGATTTTGTCAATTTGTCCATTATCACCCATATCGCATCGTATCTTTTCTGGGTCATTGGAAGACCTACCACAAAATCCATTGTGATATGTTCCCATTTCCATTCAGGTATCTCTAACGGTTGAAGTAATCCACTTCGTCTTTGATGTTCAACTTTCACTTTTTGACATGTCAAGCACTTTGTCATGCATTCTGCAACGTCTCTTTTCATGTTCGGCCACCAGAAATGACGCCACAAATCTTGATACATCTTCGTACTTCCTGGATGAATCGAGTATCTTGAGCTATGAGCTGCTGCCAAGATTTCCTCTTTAATATCTTGTACTGCTGGAACCCAAATTTGTCCCTCGAATCTTAGCATTCCCTCAGTATCAAGCTTATACTTCACCTCTCTACCTTCGACCACACTTTCCTTTATTTTTCTACATTCTTCATCTTGTAGTTGAGCGTTCTTCACTTTGTCCACCAAGGTTGGTCTACCTTTCATCTGATACAGTTTTTCATTGGATTCTTTTAGAAATTTGATTTCCAACTCTAGCCTTGTCATTGCTGTAATGAGCTCCTCCTTATCGGTTAACAACATCAACTTCTCTCGATCTTTCCTACTCAAGGCATCTGTAACCACATTAGCCTTGCCCAGATGATAAAAGATTTCATAATCATAATCTTTTATCAATTCCATCCATCTCCTTTGACGCATGTTCAGGTCCTTCTGTGTGAAAATATATTTCAGATTTTTCTGGTCTATATATATATCACATTTCTCTCCATAGAGATAGTGTCTCAATATCTTTAATGCAAACATAACTGCCGCCAACTCTAAATCATGAGTCGAATACCCTTTCTCGTAGTCTTTTAGTTGCCTTTATGCATACACAATAACCTTGCCATTCTGCATAAGGACACAACCCAATCCTTTATGTGAAGCATCACTATACACCATAAAATTTCCTGTATTATCTAGTAATGACAACACAGGTGTCAGACTTAACTTCTTTTTCAGTTCTTGAAAACTTTCTTCACACTTCTCCGTCCAAATAAATTTTACAGATTTTCTCGTCAAATTTGTCAATAGAGTAGCAATCTTGGAAAAATCTTGAATAAACTATCTGTAATATCCTGCCAATCCCAAGAAACTTCTTACTTCTGATGGAGTTCTTGGTTGTTCCCAATTTATCACAACTTTAACTTTTGATGTATCTACAAAAATCCAATCCTTATCAATTACGTGCCCAAGAAATTATACACGTTCTAGCCAAAATTCACATTTAGAGAATTTTGCATACAACTTTTCTTTTCTTAGTGTCTCCAGCGCTAGACGTAAGTGTTCTATGTGTTCTTCTTGAGTTTTAGAGTACACCAGAATATCATCGATAAATACCACCATAAACTTGTCTAAAAATGGTTTAAACACCCTGTTCATCAAATCCATGAACGCTGCAGGGGCGTTTGTCAAACCAAAAGACATCACCAAAAATTCGTAATGTCCATACCGAGTTCGGAATACCGTATTCGATACATACTCCTTCCTTACCTTCAATTGGTGATACCCACTTCTCAAATCTATTTTTGAGAAATATCTAGCACCCTTCAATTGATCAAACAAGTCATCTATTCTTGGCAATGGATATTTGTTTTTAATAGTGACTTTGTTTAATTCCCTATAATCAATGCAAAGACGCATTGACCCATCCTTCTTCTTTACGAATAATACTGGTGCTCCCCACGGTGACACACTCGGCTGAATGTACTTCTTATCCAACAGCTCTTGTAGTTGCACCATTAGTTCTTTCATCTCTACTGGAGCCATTTTGTATGGGGCCTTCGATATTGGAGCGGTTCCTGGCGCTAAGTCGATCACAAACTCAATTTCTCTGTCAGGCGGAAGTCCTAGAAAATCCTCCGAAAATACATCTACGAATTCCCTAACCACTGGTATTTCCTCCAGTTTCACACCCTTCTCCTTTCGAGTATCGCCTATGTACACTAAGTACCCTACACAGCCCTGACCCAACAACTTCTTGACCTGCATCATCGTCAAACATCTCATTTGTCTAGGCAATTTGCTACCATGAAAAACTATCTTTGACGGAGTCATAATGTTTACACACTTCTTTTGGCAATCAATTATCGCTCCATAATTGAATAACCAATCCATTCCCAAAATAACATCAAACTCTCTGAGTTTTATCATAATTAAATCTACTTTCATAACATTCCCTTTAATGTTCACCCTACAGTTCTTGTATACGAACCTAACATGAATCACTTCTTTATTCGCAACTTCTATGTTTAAAGGGAAATTCAACTCTTCACTAGGTATTTCTAATCTCTTAGCAAATTCATCAGATATAAATGAGCAAGTAGCACCCGAATCAAATAATACATATGCATTTATATCATTGATTAGGATAATACCTGACATGACATCTTTTGATTGCATCACGTCCTGCACCGTCATGTTGAAGGTTCTTGTTGTGGGCTTATTTGTTGACGTTGGTCCAGTAATAGTCAGCGTACCTCCACTAGCATTTCTCTTGCTTCCATTTGCCTCACCAGATCTCTTCTTAGGGCATTCACGAGCAAAGTGATCCTTGGACTCGCACGTGAAGCAAACGTTCTTCTTAGATTGAGTGCAATTTGGGGCGATGTGACCCTCCTGGCCACAATTGAAGCATACTTGTTTCCCCATCAAGCACACACCCTTGTGAAACTTCCCGCATGTAGAACATGCTTCGAACTTCTTCTTTTGTTGGTTTCCTTACTGATTTCCAGCTCCCACATTTACATTCCATTTCCTCTTCAAATTATTGTTGCCATTTCCACCGTTACCACCACCACCATTCTTAGCTTCACCTTCACTCTTCTTCTTCCTCTGCTCTTGGTTATGTTTTGTTACAGCCTCGCCTCCACTCTCAGTGAGAATTGCTTTCTCCATTACCGCTGCAAACATCTTCAGCTGGAATAGGAAGACCCTACTGTACAGCCAGGGCTTCAATCTTTGTTCAAACCTCTTCATTTTGTGTTCATCTGTGCTGACTTGATATAGTGCAAACCTTGCCAACTCATTGAACCTTGTGGCATACTCAGACACCAACATCGTTCCCTACTTCAGTTCCAAAAACTGTACTTCTAGCTGACTCTTCAAACATTCTGAAAAATAGGTCTCAAAGAATATTTCCTTGAACCTTTCCCAAGACATTATCCCTTGACCTCTTCAGGTTTTATTAGCTTGCCACCAATAACTCGCCTCTACTTTCAACATGAATGTTGCAAAAGCAATCTTCTGGTTATCCTCTACCCTAGCAACATCGAAAACTTTCTCTATTTCCATGATCCAGGTCTGTGCTTCAACCCAATTCATGGATCCGCGAATTTCTGGTTGTCCAACCGCCTTGAAATTCTTAAACGTTGTACCTTTGTTCTGAGGTTGATTCTGCAAAGTACCCGTTAGTAACGTCACTAGCTACTGAATTGGGTTACCTTCCACATTGTTGTTGTTGGTTTCCTCAGTGGTTCTATGTCATGGTTGACGTCTTGGAGGCATTTTCTATTAAAATACACCCATTAGTCTATTACTCAACTTCTTTAAGTATTTTCTACTTAATTTGCACACCATATAAGACTATCACGTAACACATAACACTTTGAATAAAATAATAACTTTTATTCATTCATAATCTTTTAAAAACATCAAAACAATAGCATCACTGCTATTTATACCACTTTCCTGAACTATAACAGTTGTAGGACAACATCATCAACATCTATCCCATTGGTTATATCATACCTAGGATTTATAATTTATTAAATCCCTAATCATATATCAGGTACATTTCCTACAATGTTCTACTAAGATACTGCGTAGCCTTACGATGCTCTTCCTCCATAATTCGAGTCATTGTTCGGTGATCTAAAATGTATGATGGCAGTGTCTCGAACTAAATAGGATAACACATGACCCGGTCTTGAGCTCGATTGATCACGGTGTTGAATACGTTATTCATCTTTTCCATCCTGATCCTCTTTGCTTGTGTGTCCCTTTCTGTCATCCTGGCTTATTGAAAAGTTTCCTCATATGCGTCTTCGGCTCTTGCCCTCTTGGTAGATTCCTCCTTCAGCTTATTCTCTAGTTCTGCAATGTTCTCCATCAGTTGCTCATTTTCCCCTTCAGTGCGGCTCAGCTTCTCTTGAATATTGTTCAGCCGTTCTTCCTGATCCTGGATCTAGTCGTCCTTTTGTGCCATCGAGGTCTGTTGTTCAACTACTATCTCTTCTAACTCCTCGACGGTATCTTGAAGTTCCACATTGCAGTCATACACCTCGTCGTACATACGGCCGATAATATAATTAAGTGGAATCTCTTCATCCTCGTCCTCCTCATCTGACTGTGGCAACTCAACAGGGTCCTCCTCATCCGTCTCTATCTCATCCTCCTCATCAGGTACTCTCTCCTACTCAACTACTGTGACCGACGGAACTGTTTCCCGTGGCAGTAGTTGTTCCCAAATCACATGAATATCTCGAGGCTCCTCCTCTCTAGCCTGACTGGATCCTCCTATATTAGCCATCCTGTCAACCAAATTTTAAGTTTTAATTACTAATCATTACTACTCGACACTCACGAGCTCATAAGTTGTACTCACATAAGCACATAAGTGTTTTATTACTTTCTCTTTCCTAAATCTCGATAAGAGTTTATCATCACTATCTTTTCAAAGGTTACTTCCTAAGGCTTTTCCCCCACTTAAGGTTCATAACCTAAAGCTTTGATACAAACTTGTGACACCCCCAAATCTAGGTACTTCATTCCCCCAAGACTTGGTGCTCACTATCCATACATCCCGGGCAGATAGGGCAGCATCCCTCTCTACAATCAATGCATCTCTGGCTGATCTAGCCTCGTCACTCTCTAATAGAGATGCGTCTCTCCCATCAAGAGTTGTCAACATCAAGGCCCTAGCCTGATCTCTCTCAAAGGTCATCAGATGTAGACTCTGCTCTAGATACTGTGCTGAATGCTGAATAACATTAGCACTCGTAGTGGGAGAATCCATCACAAATGCTGGCAACCCAGTAGTTAAATCCTCATCGATGTGAATATCAGCCTCCTCTATAGGCTCCTCATCGTCGAAATCAGTCCCCTGCACTGTGGATACTACCGCAGCTGATGCAGTCTCTGTCTCCATCCATGCGGAATACTCTGCAGAACAACCTGGATGACTAATAGAAAACTCAGCTAGCTCACACTGATCCCAAAAGGCATACAACCTGGATCTATCCTCCGCTGATAAGTGGCGAGAAGTGAAGCGCTGACTCAATGCCACCTCAAAAGGATGAAAATCCTGGAACTGGTCAAACTGACACATCACGGCCAGTGGGTGGTAAGTAATCATGCCTTTCAAACCAGCCAGAGGGAGATAATGCATGCCCGGAGAATGAGTGATGAAGCTGTAGGGTGAGCTAAGCCCTATACATGACAATATATCAAACAGATCTCCAATCCCTACCCGGAAAGCTAACAAAGATGTAGCATCTATACACTCCGCAGGCTGAAAGGAGTATGACATGGCTATATCATGGGTGAAACAATACCCATACCGTCTAAAAGTGCCAATCGGTCTCAAGTGACATAAACCACACGTACAGCATGACCGAGCTGCCTGTAAACACTCTCATCGGATAAGTGCAGCAGTATGTGGCCGACCTTAGAGTCTCTGCTATAATCATCGGTATGATGGTGTGACTCTCCCTAAGAGCTCTCACTGGCATGATGAATCCTATGTCCAACTCATCCATGTACCGTGGCATATAGACATACGACAGTACGCACAATAGCAGTACATCCACTCTGGCCAAACGCCAATGATCCTCCGGTGTGGTGAAATCCATGGAATGTCGGGTGTAACTATCCTCAGAGCCAAATCTATCAAACAAAAAACGCTGGGATATAACGTGGCCAGATGTGAGCTCATCCTGCACCACCCTACGTCTCAATCCAGTGAGGGTCATGAACTACCTACTCATGTCTCCAATCGCCATATGCACGTAAAGTCTGTCCAGTGGCAGCATCGTCAAATGTGCATACTCCTCTAGAGTAGGAGTCAACTCCTGGGTCCCAAATTGGAAAACCTACCTCTCCGATACCCAGTGCTCCAACATTCCCTCTATGAATTGTACAGGAACATGAAACATCAACAGGGTAATAGTATGCTGCAACAGTTGATCTACAATCACCCTGTCTGATGGTGACATACTATCATACTACGATCGCATACCAGATGCCACCAATAATGGTGGGGTATAATCAATACGGCTAACTGTCGAAGAAGACATCTGTATAGGCCGTGTCATAAGACCATCCAGGGGTCAATGCTGAATATCTTTGGACATGCATACATATGCATAATATAATAACATGCATGATATAATAGATGGCAATATGATATAGGGAATGGAAAACTGTACATACATTCCTAAGTATATCATCATCTAATACATCTTTGTACAGCTAAAATACAGTGAAATGGGGAAAAACTACCCAACAACTAACAGAGGCCTATTAAAAGAGATAACGAGAATATACATCAGAAGAAGACAATGGTGTCAATGTCTACATCATCAATCATGTCCACCTAATGTAACTCCTCTTGAGTCACTAGATCTCTATCAATAGGGATGTTAGGCCTTACAATAGAGGATCTGCACCGGCAAAGCCATATGGGTCACCTGAGGGGCCAGCGCCAAAGCTGGAAGGATCAAAAGTATCTGCCTCTGAAGGATCTTTGCCCAAGTGCCATATAAAGAAATGTGCCCGGTCTAACTGCTGGGTCAAACTGTCAATCTGTGTCAAATGAGTCAGATCTCAGACACAAATTAACCAATCCGTCATCATCACAGATCCAGGAACCATATCCCCCATGAACTGAATGGCGCGGGTCTCGGTTCCAATGGTACAAGGGAAACACCAATGTTGGATCATCTCCTGAGTAAAGGGACCCTCTGACAGTGCAAAACCGTCTACACCCAACAATGGGATATCAATAACGGGTGACTACGAAACAGACTAGTAACGTCTGGCAGGAGGCAAGATCGGTATACAAATATCTCATGTGGTTCTCTTGATAGCACGCTCTCCTAAGTAGAGCTCCCATCCTCCATCTGTGAATAGAGGAATCCTACGGGTGGAAATCACATGCTCAACTCCAGTCGAGTACCCATCCTCAAACCCAATGCTCAAGTTCTCCCCAGAGTAGGGAACCCATGTGATGACATCAGCTGTCAATAACTCCAACTATAGGCGACAATGAGTGAAACTCTCCATAACAGGGACCTCCGCCAGTATGGAATAATGTCATCTCCGTCCTCGTGGATAGGTATATAAGCCTAACACACTCACAGGACGCAAACATAGGAGCCCAAAACTACCAACACTAAGGCAAACATCTGCTGTCGATCAACGCTCTTAACCTGTACATAGAAAAACACAAGAGAAATACTCACCATCAGAAATGGGTAGTATCCTAGCCAAGCCTCAATCAAGCCCTGCGAGCGTATGTGCATTCCCCTGAGGAAGTAGGCAAAGGTGTAGGAACCCTAATCATAATCTCCAATATGGTCCACATGTCGAGTGGCACTGATCAAAGCGAAGGATACCGTAGAAGAGTTATATGCTATAAAGCAGCCCCTAATGATCATCAAGAACAATTTCCGAAAAATGTGATCCCTGACTCTCACATCATCGGGTATGCGCTCACTCAACAGCCCGCTCATAGCATCACGCTCAAAGGACCTGCACGTATAGTCCAGCCCTTGAGCGCCTCCGCTGGAACTCCTAACAAGGATCTGATGGCAGTCGGGGTAATATCTGTCGTACAAGGCACTGGTGCCCCTCCAAACTCCATACCTGTGATAAACTTCCAATCTATCAGCGTTATCATCACCTCACAATCCAGCAAATAGAGTGATTGAGTCTGGTAAAACCAGCGCTCAAATAATTCCCTGAGGTAACCCCAGGGACAACGACAGGGAAGAATGAAAAAGAAAGTCCCGAATTCCCAGACATGTATAATCGCTCTATAGTCATCGTGCAAAGCCTGATACATATAGTGGATGCAGAATCAGTTCCCTCGAGGCTATATAAAGTCGGGAACCTACATCAAATGCAGATCAACATCAAAATCCTTTATTCCTCATTAATAGGAAAGAAGGAAGATTAAGATCTAACTTTATACCTCATTTGCGTGCAGGTAAATTGAAGTGTGTCAAATCAAATCACCCAGGAGCTCTAGGTTCACCACTTGAATACCTGGCAAATTCGTACGGGGAATAGATGCAGCAGGAGCGGGAGCCACAATCGGTAAATCCTCCTCCTCGTCCTCGACATCTGGCACATCAACCTGGACAGGACATATCACTGCCTCTACCAAACGACGAGGATGTCTAACAGAACGGGGTCAAGGCACTTCAAAAGCCCTTCTACTTACACCAGAAGTGGGCCTGCGGGAACTACTCGGCTGATCCGAATCCATATATCTGGGCAACAAGTCACCAAATCACCTCAGAAAGGGTGTGGTAAATTCTTATTTGGAGCTTTTCAAAATGCATTTTTATGACTACATTCATACATGCATTATTTTAACATACATCTATAATAGAGTTAAAAATGCATGACTACCCAATGCCTACATTTTGGAAAATTTTGCCGTAGTCCCCTTTGTAAATAGGACTATCCACATGCACATAGGCATGACTAGGTGGCCATTCAATAGCACACCTACCCACAGTCATATACATCCTACATGCATTAATATATCATAGTAAAAAAATCCTTAAGTGTAGTCTAATTACCAAGATTATTTTGCTTTTCTAACTTTACTCATTTGTCCTCAAATAGGATAAAAATGACAGTAAAAGGTGCCAATTTGACTCTTTCAAAGTCAAATTTTTTCATATCATTATGTTCAGCATGGTTTAATACTAAGATTTACTATGTTGAATATTTTTATAAAGTCATATCAGCATGAATATTCACTACTATGTGTCTGGATGCATTTCATGTGATAAGTCATTTTCCAACGGATAGAAACTGGAAAAAGAATGCATGCATACGTTACTAGGACAGTGTAGAACACTTGTAAGGTAGATGAATTTGCAGAAAGTCTCCCGAACTCAGCAGATTTGAAGAAGAGCTCTCGGATTTGCTTTGCGACGCAACTTGAAAGTGACTTATGAAAGCAACCCTCAAGAATTACATACCCAGGTGTACCTGCGGCACCCCTACATGGGTCCCACCCCTATGGATCGATCCAGTTCGAGTTGCAAAAGAGGTCTCACAAGCTAAAAAGGCCAAATCAGGAATAAAAACGCTACGCGATTGAGTGGAATAACTTGGAATCCTGGTTTTCACAGGACAAACTCTGGATTTACATGTCACTCATTGGTATTCGCCTAAATACAAGGTACACTATACTGATGAGCTTATCTTTTGTAAATCATACTCGATAATGCCTCACATAAGTCTGATGCCGCCAAATACATGGTCGTAACCCTAAACAGTACCCCCGAAGAGGGTCACAATGCCGATGTCATTAATAAAGTACCTCGGCGGGGGTCACAACGCAGATTTCATCCATCCAAGTTCCCCGGCAGGGTCACAACACAATGCCACCATTGATATACGCATCAATAAAGGTCAAGCATGCTTGACATGTTCCTTGGAGGGGGGTCCCAACTTAATGCCACCATTGATATACGCGTCAATCAAGGTCAAGCAACCTTGACATGTTCCTCGGTGGGGGTCACAACGCAATGCCACCATTGATATATGCGTCAATGAAGGTCAAACAGCCTTGACATGTTCCCCCGCGGGGGTCACAACGCAATGCAACCATTGATATACGCGTCAATGAAGGTCAGGCAGCCTTGACATGTTCCCCGATGGGGTTTACAACGCAATTCAACCATTTATACAGACATCAATGAACGTCAAGTAGCCATGAAAGTTTCCCCAAAAGGGATCTATCCGGTGATACACACATCAGCGAAGGTCAAGTAGCCCTGACAATATATACTATTGGTAGTAACTCTAACAGGATAGTGGTATATGCTGGTGACACATACAAGAGAAGACCATCCTCATCGGAGAGGACCGATGATGGAATATGTTATACACATCCTCAAACAGACAAAGCTTTATCCCCACAAATCTCTTTTACACGAGAGGCACATCTTCAGAGTAACGTCAAAATCCTAGAAGACTTGGATCGCATGTCCAAGACATCACTGATTGTCATACTGGCAGGATTAACAGGGAACTAGCAATCATCCCATCATGTTGGAAAACTATCAAACCAAACATGTGCATCATGCATTTGCATCATGTTGTTGCACGTGGCATTATATTTATCTTATTTCATTTCAAGTGTCTAGGATTCTTTATCCTATCCATGCCTTACATTGCATGAATATGATAAAGAGGGGCATCTGTAGACACTCAAAATTTTCTATACACCTGTTACTAACATTGCAGGAGGGCATATTCGTCTTTCAAAGATAACCCGAGAAAATAGCTCACATCCATTCTGGATACCACCGGAAGTTCAGTCTCAACCCCAGAACACACACCGGGAGTATCAATTTCAAGCTCAGAGATAACCCCGAGTTTCATCCTTGGAGATAACCCCAAGGAATGTCATTGTAATTCTGGTGATAACTCCGGAAATGCTTGTCTCAAATGCATGCAATCAGCTTCAACCTCGGAACTCCCGCCGAGGAACTCATTCCAAAGACCCAGAGCTAACACCGGGAAGACAGGCACACTTAAAGATGACCCTGAGGAATTCAAACACTTACAGCAGTCCAATCTCAGATATAACCCTAAGCAATGTCTGCTTTATCAGCCCAAATAGGAGATAACCCCGGTGAGGGGAAAAATCATCATCTTGCCACCTCAACACCACATTGCGCCGTCTCAACATCTTATACATACATTTGTACACAACAATGTCCCACAAGAGCCAAGGAGTTCCAATTTCGAGTGACTATTACGTAAGGCAGCACACCAGATAGAATTTTAAGCTTGAAGACCGTGGGCATGGTCCCCTCTTCCTAACTTCGTATAACCTCTAATCCCCATGTCAATGCATAACTCTCGACAACGGCGATCAAAAAAAGGTCTTGTACACCTCAATCAGATGCTCGGATTGAAGTTCTGCAAGTTTGAGTGGATATCATAGTACACGTACTTCGAGACGGGAGGACTCACGGAGCTCGGGGCACCCCGGGCAGCCGCAGGTGCATCTACGGCTGCAGCAGTTACACCTATGGCTACCAGCTCCATAAATATAGAGCTTGGGGTGCCATATTTCAAGAAGAAAAGGGGAGGAAGCTCTGTTAAATTTGCTCGGTACACACCTCATATTGAGTGCTTTCTCATTTTAAACATATGTTAGCTCACATATAGCTATATTTTTATCGGGGGGAGCTGCGTGTTCATCCATTTATAGTCATAGAAGTCTACTTTGGCAGCCCACTGTAAGCCTTCTTACACATTATAAAGCCTTTCTCTTTATCTTTGCACATATTATTCTTCATATTGAGAGTCGTGTTATGTGTGTATGCCCGAACTTCGGTTCATGGTTTTCATTTCTGCATGTATATATATTCTTACATATGTATATATTTAGATATATGGACTAACATTATCGAGTTATGCCTCGATTGAGGCTAGACTTATGTCTGGAGTGTTTACTTGCTTTTATATATATATATATATACTTATATATATGAACTGTTGTCAGATTATATCCAATGATCCTGAATTTTATATCCGGAGTGTCGACGTCGGGATTTTTGAGTGTCCATTTTCGTTACTTGTTCTTTGGTGTTCTCGTGTTAATGTGAGATTTTTTGAAAAAACAAGTGAAAAAGGTCTGACATATATAATGTCGATGATTTAACTTTAAGAGTCTCCAGTTGGTGTATTTAACTAGTTGCACCAACACAACCCAAAATGTTTGCACATTGACCCAGTGATTTGACACTGCTAGACGGGTCTTTGAAACCGAGATTTATTTTGGGTCCGGGGGCTTGATTATGCATAGGGAAGGTGTTAGACACCCCCCAACATCCTTATTACCACGGTGACTGCCACTTTTCAAAGAAATTGTTATATGAATATATGTGTGTGTGTGTGGATCAATGTGAAATTATTTGGAAGTAGTATTGTACCTCGTTCGCACCTATATACATAGGGTTTGAATTTATAGAAAAATTCAGTTTTAAACAAGATATAGCAATGACATTTTGTAAAAGAGGTTTTTTCAAACACTGTGCTCAATAGTAATTGAGGCCTTTGATACTTCCATTTTATTATTAAATGTTCGGATTGTTTGCTTTTATTTTTGAGATGCGAAACATTCTCGAGAAAATAATATATAGCAGTGCCGAACTCCTCATGGGCATGACAGCCATCCAAGGAAATTCAGACACTGTAAAATAATGTACAAGCTACTTACAGCTGAAAAATGTCCATCATGGGAACCGAATCTAGATTCAGTAGACTGAATCTGTGATCACATGATTCCTAGGCTCATATGATACTGTAATTTATATGGAAAGCAGTAAGCAGTTATATATATAAAAGCTGTAAATATATATATACAGACATGATCAACCACCACGAATCAACTCCATGGGGGATCGGAAATGTAAATATATAAAAGTGGTAAATATATATATATATATATATATATATATGGACATGATCAACCATCACGAAGTAAACTCCAGGTGGGATGAAATTTAAATAAAGCTGTAAAAGCGATCAACTGCCACGAAGTAAACTCCAGGTAGGACGAAATGTAAATAAAGTTGTAAAAGCGATCAACTGCCATGAAGTAAACTCCAGGCAGGAAGAAATATAAATAAGACTGTAAAAGGCCACGAAGTAAACTCCAAGCCTGACAGAAATGTAAATATATATATATATAAGTAGTAAACACACTGGATGTGAATCCAGGCTCATCGGATATGTCCGACAACAATTATATATATAAGTATATATATATATATATATATATATATATATAAGTATATATATATATATATGCAGTAAACGCACTGGATGTAAATCAAGGCTCATCAGATATGTCTGACAACAGTTATATATTTATATATATATATATATATAATCGAGTAAATGCATCGGATGTAAAATCCAGGCGCATCAGATATGTCTGACAACAATTATATATATAAGTATATATATATATAAGCAATAAACGCTCCAGACCGAAGTCTAGGCTCAATCGAGGCATAACTTGATAATGTTAGTCCGTCTATGAAATATATACATATATAAGTATATATATACAGATAGAAATGAAAACCACGGACCGAAGTACAGGCAAACGCACACAACACGACTCTCAATGTGTATAAAATTGTGTGCTAATATGAGAAGAAGGCTTTATATAATGTGAGAAGGCTTACAGTGGGCTACCAATGTAGACTTTAAATTGATAAACACTTAGCTCCCGCTGGATAAAAGATAGCTATATGTGAGCTACAAGCGTTTAAAGATGAGGAAACACTCAAAAGATGTGTATACAGAGTAAAATGGACAGGACTTCCTTGCCTTTTCCTCTCCTTCTCTCCTCCAAATGGCTGACCCCAAGGCTCATATTTATAGACTGATGGTCGTAGGTACACTTGCGGCTGGTCATGGTGCATCCGAGCCTCGTGGGTTTCGTCATCTCGAAGTACGTGCACTCATTCTTTGTCAGGGTGGTTGACATCTTGGAGGCATTTTTTGTTAAAAAATACACTCATTGGATTATTACTCAACTCTTCAAGTAACTTCTAATTAACTTGCCCCCAAAATAATCACCACATAACACATAACACTTTGGATAAATGAAGATAATAACTTTTATTTATACTTAATTCTTTGAAAACATCATATCCATAGCATCATTGCTATTTACATTATTTTCTTGAACTACTAAAATTTCAGGACATCATCATCAGCTTGATTGATCGCACTGAATTGGGTAACCCATGACCCGATCCTGAGCTTGATTGATCGCAATGTTGAACACATTATCCATCTCTTCCATCTTCCTTCTCTTTGCTTGTGCGTCCCTCTCCGCTGTTCCAGCTTGTTGATAAGCTTCATTGTACGCTTCTTCGGCTCTTGCCCTTTTTGCAGATTCTTCTCTCAACTTACTCTTCAACTCTGCAATCTCTGCTCTCATTTGGTTGTTCTCTTCTTCAGTGTGAACCAGCTTCTCTTCAACATTTTTCAGTCATTCTTCTCGATCCTGGATCTCATCATCCTTCTGTGCCATCGAGGTCTGTTGTTCAGCTACTATCTCTTGCAATTCCTCAACAGTATCTTGAAGTTCCACGTTGCGGTCATGCACCTCATTGTACATACGACCAGCTATCGAGTTCAGTGAAATCCTTTCCTCTTCGTCCTCTTCATCAGTCTATGGCAGCTCCACGGGATCTTCCTCATCGTCTGTCTCTATCTCATCATCCTCATCATATACCCTCTCTTGCTCAACTACTGTGACCAACGTAACTGTTTCCTGTGGCAGTAATTGTTCCCAAACTACCTGAATATCTCGAGGCTCTTCCTCCCTAGCTTGATTGGATCCTCCTATATTAGACATCCTGTTAACCAAAGTTTATGTTATAATTACTAATCATTACTACTCGACTCTCACGAGCAGATAAGTTATAAACACATAAGCACATAAGTGTTTTATTACTTCTTCCTTAAAATTCGATAAGAGTTTATCATTACTATCTTTTCGAAGGTTACTTCCTAAGGCTTTTCCCCCACCTAACGTTCATAACATAAGGCTTTAATACCAACTTGTGACACCCCCAAACCTAGGTGCTTCATTCCCACAGGATTTGGTATTCACTTAATCAAAAATTCATATCTAGCTACCCAATCACAATAAAACTGGATAAACAAAAACCTTCCCCATTAAAGGGTTACATAATAAAATCTCCCAGGTTATCTAACCTTTAAATACAATCATTCAAAAGCGGAAAAAAATAATTAAACTTCATTACAACTATTCATTTAAAAACTGATAATAAAATATCAAATTACAAATCTTCAAAACTTGTTCATCTTTCATTTTCCCTTACTGGTGCTAGGTACATCAGCCTTCTCATCCTTAACAGTAATAGTTATATAAGCAAGAGTGAGCAAACAAAGCTCACTTAAAATAATAATGAATGACAAACTTTTACAACAAATGTTAGGTAAGGGACTCAATAGGATTTTAAACAATATGATTTGTCAACATTCTGAAGTATATAACTGAGGGTCCTAAGACCACGAACTATGTCCATAGTTATAAGTAATGTTTCAACTTAAACTTTAACCGTCATAAGACTATATGGACTCCTCGTACTTAGGGGGATCAGCCCTTTGTACAATGTATTGTGCATAAATATTTCAACGCTAAGCGTAAGTTACCCCTAATAATAGGGTTGTTCGTCTCAGTATTTAGAGTACAAGTCCGCACCAAAATGAGTTTGGTTTGGATACATTTTAGGGTAATTTAGAATTCAACGAACATCAACTAAGGATTAGTTCAATAAAACCAATAACATCGTACCATAGAATAATCGTAATTGAATCAACATGGTAAACCAAAATCATGCTTTCGGAATAATCTAATAGCATATACTTTGAATAACTATAACATGCCTTGCTTGAACAATATTAAGTCAAGGTTAATTAGAATTGAGTACTAAGAATGCATAGTAGTTTGAACGATAAAATTGTTCGACATTAGTAGAAATAGTTGTGCATGCTAAACAACAAGTTAAATACAAGAATAACTTGTGAACATCAAACCAAAGTTTAGAAAGCTTGCATCATTTATAAGGTAATCGAATTGAAACAATAAATAGTTCAATAAGATAAAGAATTAAAAAACTTGCCTTGCTCGTAGGCTAAACCGAATCAATTTGGATCACAATATCCCATATGTACATATATATATATATATATATATATATATATATATATATATATATATATATATATATATATATATATGTCATCATGACATAATTAGTCATTACCACTTTACAAACATAACTAAGTACGTTCATCATTGAAAAAATTGGATTTTTAATCACATAATCCAGTTACAAAATAATTTAATTGTTAATAACATGTTCATTCTAGATATAGAAATATTAAAACCATAACTTAATAGTCCTTTTATTAACACATAACCATTCCTTTAGACTTTGAGTGCAAAAAGTACACTGTCAGACCATTCTGCTAATTCGCGTTGCGGCGCCACAGTTTAAACTATGGTGTGGCGTTGCGGCGCGGAGATGGCGCTGCGGCACGAGAATAAAACTAAAAGGCCGCGGTACGGCATGGCGCCGGCACTGCGGCGTGAGATTAATATTGCCAAGCCGCGCTGTGGCGCAAAACTGCAGTTTCGACTGACAGCTTCGGAAACAGTATAAGAAAAAGCCAATTTTGGCCTAAAAGTTCCTTTCTAACAGTCTAATTCACATGCAAATCATACAAAGACTTCATGTAAACCTAATTCAAGAATTTCTTACATGTTTCTATCCATACAACAACATAAACAACAAGTTTAAAATATCCAATTTAACTATTTTTGATAAAAATTTACTTTTTGATGTTTTTGATGAAAATCAATACTGTGATTTTATTTTTCAACCAAAATAGTTAATTTAAAGCAATTTATCATATTATATACATACTCTAACAAATTTAATAGCCAATTTATCAATAAAACAACTAAACAACCCATAATTTCTATTTTAACTAAACAATATATAATCACAAAAACTCTCTGTAAAAAAATACTTTTCTTCACAAACATATACATAATATAAATTCATGGACTATTCTCAATCATAGCTTAAGAAAATAGTTTAACTCACTAGATTATCATATAAAATCACATACATAACAACTAATTTACCCTTACACAAGGATTCTACAGAGAATTTAGGAAGAAAGAAACTAAATTTTTAAAACTAAAAGAATAGGTTAATACCTTAAAGATGATGATGATGATGATGATGATGATAATGGCTATATCTTTAATTCTCAAGCTTCTTTCTCCAATCTCCTAGCCTTTCTTCCTTTCTTCTTTTCTTCTTCTTCTTCCTCTGAGTTTTTCTCTTTTCTTCCTAACTCTAACTACGTACTAACAATCTAACGTATATAGGATATAATATATATTTATTATATAATATAACTCTAATTTAACTTACAACGGTTATTTTATTTTGAAAACCAAAAGCCATAAGGCTTGTTTGGCTAACCACTAACAAAAATAATCAATTAATCCTTACGCCTTATTTGGTAAAACATAATTAGATTAATGACTTAATAGGCATTAGGCCTTGTTTGGAAAAACTGAATTAAAACTCATTTAAGTTATTTTAATAACTCCTTTATAAAAGGTTATTTGTCACACATTTACTAAATTAAATTAATCTTAATAACAATTTATTAAATTACTACATCACATAAATCAATACCACAAAATTATAATTTTCTATATAATTATAACTTTATTTAATTAACTAACACATCCTTTTTAATTACAAATTCCAATAAAAAGAATAGTAATTCAATTAATCAAAACTCTCTAACTTAATAATTAAATTAAATTAGCATAAAATAATTAATTTTCTTAATTACTTATTTAACAAATAGCTAACCAAATTGAATCAAATTTGAACAATTATTTATTTAACAATAAACATATCCATTAAATACCTAAATAATTCAATAAATATTTAATGAAACAATTGAAAATTCTGGAATGTTATATCATTCCCTCCTTACAAGGATTCTGTCCCCAGAATCACAATTCAAACAATTCATTCGTCATAGCCCGACCTTCGTTGATGTGTGTATCAACGGATAGATCCCTGCTAGGTGCATTGTCAAGGTTGTTTGACCCTCATTGATGTTTGTGTCAATGGTAGCATTGTGTTGTAACCCCCGCTGGGGATACGTAGATGAGTTGCTTCAATGGGTTTACTTGTCATCGGTTGACATGATGTCAAGGTTGCTTGACCTTCATTGATGTGTTTATCAATGGTCGCATTGCGTTGTAACCCCCGCCGGGGATACGTAGATACTTGAAAGATGTGTGTTGTAACCCCCGCCGGGGATACTTTATCAGTTTGTAACTTCGGCGTTGTAACCCCCGCCGGGGAGGTTTGATATTTCATGGTTTTACGTTGTAACCCCCGCCGGGGAAGTTTAGTATTTCGTGGTTTTGTGTTGTAACCCCCGCCGGGGAAGTTTAGGGTTGTGACCCTACAAATGACGGCATCAGACCTTTGTGGGGTATTGCCGAGCACTATCTGTGAAAGCTGAGCTCATTGGTATAGTATACCCTACATTCAGTCGAATACCATTGAGATGACGGGAGTTTAACTCTGACCAACAAGAAATCAGGATTTCAGGCTATTTTGTTCAATCGCGTAGCATTTTTATTCCTGATTTGGCCTTTTCAGCTTGTGAGACCTCCTTTGCAACTCTAACTGGAGTGAGCCAGAGGTGTGGGACCCATGTAGAAGTTCCTTAGGTACACCTGTAGGAGCCGCAGGTGAGCCTACGGCCAATCGTGCCTATGTATAGACCAATGGTTGCTTTCATAAGTCATTTTTAAGTTGCGCAGCGAAGGAAATCTGTGAGCTCTTCTTCAGATCTGCTGAGTTCAGGAAACTTTCTGCATATTCTTCCACCGTACAAGTGTTCTTCACTGTCTTAGTAACATATGCATGTATTTTTTTTCCAGTTTCTATGCGTTGGAAAATGGCTTATCACATAAAATGCATTTAAACACATAGTAGTGAATATGCATCCTGATATGATTTGATAAAAAATATTCAACATAGTAAATGTTAGTATTAAATCATGTTGAACATAATGATGTAAAAAACTTGACTTTTGAAATAGTCAAATTGGCACCTTTTACTATCATTTCTTATCCTATCTGAGGACAAATGAGTAAAGGCATAAAAGTAAAATAATCCTAGTAATTAGACTACACTTACGGATTTTTACTATGATGTGATTAATGCATATTGGATGTATATGACTGTGTATAGGTGTGCTACTAAATGGCCACCTAGTCATGCCTATGTGCATGTGGATATTCCCATTTACAAAGGGGGCTATGGCAAAATTTTTCCAAAATATAGGCATTGGGTAGTCATGCATTTTTAACTCTACTGTAGATGTATGTTAAAACAATGCATTTTGAAAAGCTCCAGGTAAGAAATTACCACACCCTTTCTGAGGTGATTTGGAGACTTGTTGTCCAGATATTATGGATCTGGATCGGCCGAGTAGTTCCCGCAGGACCACTTCTGATGTACGGAGGAGGGCTTCTGAAGAGACTCAATGTCGTTCTGTCAGACAAACTCATCGTTTAGTGGATGCAGTAATACGTCGTAGTCGGGTTAAACTGTCGAATGTCGAGGACGAGGAGGAGGATGTACCGATCGAGGTTCCTGCTCCTGCTATTCGTGTTCCCCGTAGGGAATTGCCAGGTATTCAAGTGGCGAACCCAGATCTTCTGGGTGACTTGAGTAGGCATCCTTCAGTATACCTGCACGCAAATGAGGTATAAAGTTAGATCTTTAATCTTCCTTTTTTCTATTGACGAGGAGTCAAGGATTCTGATGTTGATCTGTATTTGATGTAGGTTCCCGGCTTCACACAGCCTCGAGGAAACTAGTTCAGCATCCACTCTATGTATCAGTCTTTACATGACGACTATAGAGCGATTGTATATGGCTGGGGATTCGGGATGTTTTTCTCCATTCTACCTCGTCGCTGTCCTTGGGGTTACCTAAGGACATTGTCTGAGCAGTGGTTTCACCAGACTCAGTCACTCCATTTGTTGGACTGTGAGGTGATGATGACGCCGATGGATTGGCGGTTTATCACAGGTAAGGAGTTTGGAGGGGATCCAGTGCCTTTCACGACGGATATCTCCCCTACTGTCGTCAGATCCTTGTTGGGAGTTCCGGTGGAGGCGCTCAAGGGCAGGACTGTTCGTACAGGTCCTTTGAGCGTAGATGCTATGAGCGGGCTGTGTGAGAGTCAGGGATCGCATTCTTCAGTGATTGTTCCTGATGATCATTAGGGGCTGCTTCATAGTAGATAACTCTTCTACGGTGTCCTTCGCTTTGATCAGTGCCACTCGACACGTGGACCGTATAGGAGAGTATGATTGGGGTTCCTACACCTTTGCCTACTTCCTCAGGGGAATGCGTATGCGATCGCAGGGCTTGACCGAGGCGTGGTTAGGATTCTACCCATTTCTGTTGGTGAGTGTTTCTCTTGTCTATTCCCATGTATAGGTTAAGAGTGTTGACTGACAGCAGATGTTTGCCTTTGTGTTGGAAATTTTGGGCCTATGAGAGGCTTCCCTATTTGTATCCTATGAGAGTGTTAGGTTTAGACACCTATCCACGAGGAAGGAGATGGAATCATTCCATACTGGCAGAGGTCCCTGTTGCTGAGGGTTTCACTCATTGTCGCCTACAGCTGGAGTTGTTGATAGCCAATGTCATCACATGGATTCCCTACTCTGGAGAGCATTTGGGAGTTAGTTTTGAGGATGGGTACCCGACTGGAGTAGAGTACGTCATTTTCACCCGCAGGATTCCTCTCTTCACAGATGGAGGATGCGAGCTCTATTTAGGAGAGCGTGCTATTAGGAGCACTACAAGAGAGATCCATATGTCGATCTTGTCTCTTGGAAAGTATTATTGGCCTATTTCACAGTCACCCGTCATTGTCATCCCATTGATGGGGATTGACGGTTTTACATTGTCAAAGGGCCCCTGGTCTCAGGAGATGTTCCAGCATTGGTGGATCCCTCGTACTATTGGAGTTCAGACTCGCGCCACACAATTTATGGGGGATATGGTTCCAGGATCCGTGATGATGACGGATTGGCTAGCCTGTGTCAGAGATCCGACTCATGTGACACAGATTGACAGATTGACCCAGCAGTTGGACCGGACACATCTTTTCATTCGGCATTTGGGTAGAGATCCTTCAAAGGTAGATACTTTTGATCCTTCTAGCTCTGGCATTGGCCCCTCAGGTGACCCATATGTCTTTGTCGGTGCAGATCCTCCCTTGTATCAGCCTGACATCCCTGTAGATAGAGATCTAATGACTCAGGAGGAGTTACATCAGGTGGACAGTATCGAAGATGTAGACATCGGCACCATTGACTTTTTCTGATGTATTTCTCGTTATCTCTTTTAATAGGCCTCTGTCAGCAACTGGGTAGCTTCTTCCCATTCTCGCTATATCTTTTTATAGGCCTCTATTAGTTGTTGGGTAGCTTCATCCCATTTCCCTGTATTTTAGCTGTATAGAGATGTATTAGATGATGATATACTTAGGAATGTATGTACAGTTTTCCATTCCCTATATCATATTGCCATCTATTGTATCATGCATGTTATTATGTTATGCATATGTATGTATGTCCAGAGATATTTAGCACTGACCCATGGATGGTCTTATGACATGGCCCGTACAGATGTCTTCTTCAACAGTTAGCCGTATTGATCATACCCCGCCATTTTTGGTGGTATCTGGTATGCGTTCATGGTATGATAGTATATCACCATCAGACATAGTGATCGTAGATGATTTACTGCAGCATACTATGACCCTGTTGATGTTTCAGGTTCCCACAGGATTTGTAGAGGGTATGTTAGAGCACTGGGTATCGAAGAAGCAGGCTTTCCGATTTAGGACCCAGGAGTTGACTCCTACTTTGGAAGAGTATGCATGGTTAACGATGCTGCCGCTGGACAGACCTTGTATGCATATGGCTATTGGAGACATGAGCAGACAGTTCATGACCCTCACCGGATTGAGACGTAGAGTGGTACAAGATGAGATTACATCCGGCCACGTGATATCTCATTATTTCCTGTTTGACAGGTTTGGCTCTGAGGATAGCTATGCACTGCATTCCGGGGATTTCACCACACCGGAGGACCATTGGCGTTCAGCCAGATTAGATGTACTGCTTCTATACGTATTGTCATACATTTTCATGCCGCAGTACATGGATGAGCTGGATATCGGCGTCATTATGGCAGTGAGAGCTCTCAGGGAGGGTCATACCATTGTACCGATGATCATTGCAGAGACTCTGAGGTCAGCTACATACTGCTTCACTTATCCGACAGAAGTGTTTACAGGTAGCTCGGTCATGATGTATGTGTGGTTTATGTCACACTTGAGACCGATTAGCACACTTAGACGGCAGGGGTTTTATTTCACCCATGATATAGCCATGTCGTACTCCTTTCAGCCTACGGAGTGTACAGATGTTGCACTATGGTCAACTTTTCTGGCAGGGATTAGAGATCCATTTGCTATATTTCCATGTTCAGGGCTTAGCTCACCCTACAGCTTCATTACTCATGCTCCAGGCATGGATTATCTCCCTCTAGTTGGTTTGAGGGGCATGATCACTTACCACCCATTGGTCATTATCTGTCAGTTTGACCAGTTGCAGGATTTTCATCCGTATGAGGGGGCAATGAGTCAGCACTTCGCTTCACACCGTTTATCAGTGGAGGACAGATCCAGGTTGTATATCTGTTGGGATCAATGAGAGCTGGCTGAGTTTTCTGTCAGTCATCCAGGTTGTTCTGCAGAGTATTCCGCATAGATGGAGACAAAGACTGCATCGGCTGTGGCAGTATCCACAATGCAGGGGATTGATTTTGATGATGAGGAGGCTATAGAGGAGGCTATTATTCCCATCGATGATTTGACTGCTGGGCTGCCAGCATTTGCGATGGATTCTCCCACCCTGAGTGCCACTATTACTCAATATTTGGCACAGCATTTGGAGCAGAGCTTACATCTGATGACCTATGATAGAGATCAGGCTAGGGCTGCGATGTTGATAGCTCTTGATAAGAGAGACGCCGCTCTATCAGAGAGGGATGAGGCTATATCAGTTAGGGATGCATTGATTGGGGAGCGGGATGCCGCCTTATCTGCTAGGGATATTACCATTACAGATAATACTTCCGTTAGATCCCAGATGACTGTCAGTCTTGCCGATATGAGTGCTTACATTGATGAGCATTATGCCACCATACAGTTAGCCTCTGATCTGCTAGCTCTTGTAGATACCCTTGGGCAGGAGCTTGTAGCGCTACCTCTGTCTTTAGATAGGGATGCTATGTTAGATCTGATAGTCCGCATACATACAGATCTGTAGATAGATTTGTATTTTCCTGTACAGACTAGCTTAGACATTTTATCATGTATAGCACATATGTATATATCAAACAGTATTATGTATGGCAGGAAAATATATTTTGATTCACTTCCCTTTTAGTTATGCCTTGATACTTGCTTGATATTTGTCGGTTTCTTCAGGGCCTTGTGATCTTGATGCATTCTGAACTTATCCTTAATAGATGGACATTGAGATGTCGCAAGATCTCTCAGAACGGATCATTAATTTCTATAAATCCCTACCATCTTTGGTGTTTTGGGACTGGTATCAGTATGGAAAAGTGGAGAGGAGGGTGGTTTCTTCCTCTCTGAGATTTACCGCACCACAGATGGTCGCCAGTACTTCTATTTTTGAGAAGCCTAGTTAATTCCATCTCTTATAGGTTGATGTTTTTGTTGTTTTTTGTTGTTACTACCGGGCCATATAGCATATGGTTGCCTACGTACTCCTATTGAAGAGGAGATCAAGTCGACGTAGTTCGCCCCTCAGGACAAATCGTAGCTGAAGAAAAAGCGTGAATCGTGCAGGCTATACTGCGGGGAGAAGAAAGTTTGATCCCATAATGGGGATAAACTGCAAGTGTGGAAAATTTTTGATCCCGTCCTCAGGACAAACTGCAGGCGTAGAAAAGTTTAATCCCGTCTTTAGGATAAACTGCAAGTGTGAAAGGTCCAATCCCATCTTCAGGATAACCGAAATTATGAAAGGTTAAATCCCGTCTTCAGGATAACAAAAATTGATCGTCCAAGTTGATAAGCTATGGAAATTCATCGTCATCCATTTCTTGCAATCTGAGAGCACCTCCTGTCAATACCTCCTTGACAACAAATGGGCCTTCGCAGTTAGGAGCGAATTTTCCCTTAGATTGATCTTGGTTGTCAATGATCTTCTTCAAAACCAAGTCATGTTTTTCAAATTGCCTTAGTCGGACTTTTCTGTTGTAGGATTGTGCGATCATTTGCTGATATAACTAACCATGGAAGATAGTCGCGGTTCGCCTTTCATCTATTAGAGATAATTGGTGATATCTGTCTTGTACCCATTTGTCTTCACCCAACTGAGCATCCATCAATACTCTGAGGAATTCCATTTCCACCTCTATGGGGAGTACTGCTTCCATCCCATAGACTAATGAGTAGGTGGTTGCCCCAGTGGAAGTTCTCATGGAAGTTCTGTAGGCTAATAAAGTCAGAGGCAAGAGGTCAGGCCATCCTTTGTGATTAGCGGACATTTTCTACATGATCTTCTTGATGTTTTTATTAGCCACTTCAACAGCACCATTCATCTTTGGACGGTAAATGACAGAATTGAGGTGTTTGATGTGGAATTTTCTGCATAACTCCTCCATCATTTTGTTGTTGAGGTTCTTAGCATTGTCTGACACAATGACCTCTGGTTTTCCATATCAACAGACAACATTGTTTCTAATGAAAGAAATGATGACTTCTTTAATAACCCTGGGGAAGGATGCTGCTTCTACCTATTTAGTAAAGTAGTCGATCATGACGAATATAAATCGATGTCCATTACTGGCTTTAGGCTCAATGGGCCCGATCATGTCCATTCCCCACATTGAGAAGGGCCATGGCGAACTCATATTGTGGAGTTCTCTTGGAGGGGCTTAGATAGCATTCTCATGAATCTGGCATTGATAGCACCTCTTGACGTGATCATCACAGTCAGCTTTGAGTCTAAGTCAATAATGCCTTGTTCCGAGGATCTTCTTAACAAGTAGGGGTCCGCTCATGTGAGGGCCACATACTCCACCATGGATCTCATCCAAGAGTCTCTGAGCTTGGTCTTTATTCAGACATCTGAGGAGACCTATTCCGGCATCTCTTTTGTAGAGTGCATCTCCGCTCAGGTAGAATTTCATAGCAAGTCGATGAATCCGCCTCTTCTCATTTAGGCTCACCTCAGCGGGCGTAGATCCATCTAGTAGATATTCCTTGATGTGCTGATACCAAGGGTTGTGGATGGGAGGTAGCTCATCCGATACTTCTCCAACATAATTCCCATAAACTGGGGTTTTTGCAGAGCAAACGTGATGTTTGGCATGTTTTCCTTGTCAGGTATATAAACCAAGGAGGCCAACATTGCTAATGCATCTACAAAATCATTCCTATTACGAGGAATGTGTAGAAAGGAGACTTCTTCGAACTCTAAAGCCATCTGTAAAACTTGCCGATGGTAAGGCAGCAAATGTAATTCTTTGGTTTGATAGATTCCTGTGGATTGTCTGATTACCAATTCGGAATCCCCAAAGATAGTTAATCGCCTGATGCCCATTGAACAGGCAAGTTTTATCCCCATGATACAGCCTTCATACTCAGCTGTGTTGTTGGTGCTGACAAACTACAATTTGACGGCGATGGGATACTGCTCCCCCGTATCGGATATTAGAACTGCTCCGGCTCTAGAGCCTTTTGTGTTAACAGCTCCATCAAAATACATTCTCCACGTACGGCATGTATCGTACTGATGTTGTAGTTGAACTATCATTACCCCTTCATCGGGAAAGTATGTTTCCAAGGTTTTGTAGTCCCCTACAGGTGCGGCGGCCAGTTGATCCGCAATTCCTTGACCTTTGACAGACTTTTGCATCACATAGACAATGTCACATTGCTATAGGATCAACTGCCATCTGGATAGTCGACAATTCAGTATGGGCTTACTGAACACATCCTTGAGAAGATCCATTCGGAATATGAGATGGGTTGTGTGACCATGGAGGTAATGTTGTAACCTCATGGAAGCCCATGCTAAAGCACAACATGTCTTCTCAATTAGAGTGTACTTGTGTTCACTGATGCTGAATCTTTTACTGAGGTAATAGATAGCTCGTTCTTGGCCTCTATTGTCTTTCTACCCCAGCATACAGCCCATGGCATTGTCACTTATGGACAGGTACATGAATAGGGGAACATCATCCCTGGGAGGTACCAAAACATGAGCGTTAATCAGTTGCTCTTTGATTGTGAGGAATGCTTTCTGACACTCATCATTCCATTTCACGGAGGAGTTCTTCCTTAACAACTTGAAGATTGGCTCACAGGTTGCTGTGAGTTGAGAAATGAATCTGCTAACGAAGTTGATCCTTCCCAAAAATCCCCATATTTCCTTCTCTATCTAAAGAATGGGCATTTCCTTGATGGCCTGGATTTTGGTAGGATCCAGTTTAATCCCTTTGTGGCTGACTAGAAAACCTAGCAACTTGCCTGACTTTAACACCAAAGGCACACTTGGCGGGATTCAACATCAAGTTGTACTTACGCAACCTGTTGAAAAGTTTTTTGAGATGGTCTAAGTGGTCTTCCTCCTTTCAGGATTTGACAATGATGTCATCCACGTAGATCTCTATCTCTTTATGCATTAAATCATGGAAAAGAGCCATCATAGCTCGCTATTATGTTGCCCCAACATTGATGAGGTCGAATGACAACCGTCTGTAGCAAAAAGTTCTCCAAGGCATGATGAAAGAGGTTTTCTCACGATCTTCCTCAGCGACCATAATTTGATGGTACCCCACAAAGCAATTAGCAAAGGAGTACATGTCGTATTGAGTAGTATTGTCAATAAGAATGTGGATAAAGGGCACGGGAAAGCTATCTTTTAGGCAAGCTTTATTCAAATCCCGATAATCCACGCAGACTCGCAACTTTCCCCCTGGTTTAGGCACGGGAACAATGTTGGATATCCACTCCTGATATGTAGACACCATGATAATGCCAGCTTGAAATTGTTTCACAATTTCTTCTTTAACCTTTAAACTCCACTCAGGTTTCAATCGCCTAAGCTTTTGCCTAACTAACTTGAATCCTTCTTTAATGGGAAGGCGATGAAGAATAATGTCAGTGGACAGACCCACCATTTCTTCATGAGACCATGCAAACACATCATATAATTGGGTTAATAATGCAACCATGTCATTCTACTGATTTGTGGTAATGTCTGAACCAATTTGGATTAGCTTAGGTTGTCTAAGGTTCCAATATTGAAAGAAGTGGTTTGATCAAGATTGGGTTTGAGTTTGTCTGTGACCCATTCCTTAATCTCTTGAGGTGTCTCAATGTCCTCTTGTATGTCCATCAAGTCTGAGTCCAACTTTGCATCAAAGTTACAGCCCTTGTGGAGAGAAGGCACCTCATCAGCAAGTACAGGCACATCTAAATTTAGAGTCCTGTAACAAAAGATGTTTTCCCTTAATATATGCAACTGTTCGATCATACAAAAGTGTTAGCATGTACTTGATAAAATAAATGCTAGTACTATAAAGGAAAGCAAGCAATTAAAGTTATCTACAGGACAGAGGGATTTTCTGCCCATTTTACCCTCGTCAACTAATGCATTGAGTGCTGCTCCAATTGTCGAGGGCAAAGTCCTGAAGGACTGCAGTGATGGAAGGATCGTCATTGTCCTCCTTTTCCCAAATGATAACCATGACATCTGGGCAATCATCGTCTGGGGTGTATCTGTTTTTATGTTCATCATAAACAATGACGTGTATGCCTTCCATCATCAAGGTAAGGTCATGTTTATGTTTCCGTTCCTTTTCTCCCTCCTCGGGATCAGGAATCAACACCTCTTTGCTTTGATTAGCACTGGTTTCGAAAACAGCATAGCCACAACATGGGCTGGAACCTTTACTAGAGATTGCATCAACTCATGAGGTAATGGTATAGAAAATCATCGTGCGGCGGAAGCTTGAGAAACCTGCTTGTGCATATGAGGATTCTTGTGTCTGGAACTGGCAGAATATCCTAGCCTTGTTGTTCTAATTTAACTGGACATTTAGATAGGGTGCTTAATATCCTGCTTATCTCTACCAAGCCTTTGTCTAGGTTGATGACCTAATAACATCATTTCTTGAGTGGCCGACAAAACCTCGGTAGAAATCTTGGGTACAGGAAGTGGCGCTCCAATAGAATGGTATTGCGTGTTACTCAATTCCAGGGTATGGAAACTGGTCGGTTCAACTTTTGAATTGAAGCTGATAATTAGTAGAGTTCCTTGTTCAGGACATTCCGGCTCAGCGTTGACAGTGACTAGACTGTTGTTGATAATGTATTTGAGTTATTGATGTAAGGTGAAGGGAACAGCTCTAGCCATGTGTATCCATGGCCTCCCCAATAACAGGTTATATCCTAAGTCTATCTTGGGGACGTGGAAAGATACATTGAATGTATTTGGACCAATCTCAATTGGCAATTCAATCTTTCCAATGGAATTTTGTCGGGATCCATCAAAAGCTCTGATGACCGTATGGCTGCTTTGGATCCGCTTGAAATTGATATTCATCTTCACCAAGGTGGCATAAGGACAGATATTTAGAAATGAGCCTCCATCTATCAAAACTCCTGCTAGCATGTACCCGAAAGACAAAACTGCGATATGCATAGGCTTGCAATGACTGGTCCCTTCGGGAGGTATGTCGTCATCAGTGAAGGATATCACATTGTTGTTGAAAATGTGATCAACCAAATGTTGAAATTTTTTCACATCCACTAATTTTGGCAAGTAGGCTTCTTCCAAAACCTTCAGTAAGATCTTCCGATGATCCTCAGAAGAGAAAACCAAGTCCAGTATTGAAATCTGGTGTGGAGCTTCTCGCAAGCTTAAAACCACTTTGGCTTCATTGTGGCCCATAGTGCAGAGGAATTTTTTAATCTTCTCCATGGGCAACTTCCCCTTTGCTTCGCAAGTAGGTTTAATAACCCGTTGAGGAAGATACAATGGATTTTCCTTCGATACTGTAGAAGTAGTATGAGACATAGATCCTTCAGCTTCTCCATAATTCCATGGAACTTTGTGTAAGTTGACAACAGGATATTGTGGTCTGAAAGATAAAGAAATTGGCTCTGGTGCGGCCACTTTCAAAGGATTGTCAGCTCCTTTGAGTTGAATTGGTTGTATGGGAAAAACTTTAACAGTCTCATCATCCACTTCGGATATAACTGCTTCTGATCCCTTCCATTTGGTAGGACATGCATTCCCACCCTTGAGTTGCACAGTGTAATCATCTGTTATTTGCAGGACACCGCTATCAATAAGATTCTGAATGAAATGGTGGAGTGCCCAGCATTCTTCTGTGCTGTGACCGCTAGAATGTGAATGATATTGACACACTTCATCAGAATTAAACCGTCCTGAACAGGGATTGATTGGAGGGAGAAGGAAGGTAATTCTTCCTTCGTTGATCAACATATGTAGTATTTCCTCCATAGATTGTCCCAAATAGGTAAATTCCCTCTGATTGGCAAAATCCCAACGGGCTTTAGCATTTGCTCTCTTCGCAACCTTATCCTCCATAGCTTCGTTTTCTGAAGGTGGTGAAGAAGCATTCATAACAAAAGGAAGGAGATAGGCATGCTCCTTCCTGATTAATTAGCGTGTGACTTGATACTGGTAGGTCACCAGTTCTGCCAATTGCTCAATTTGTTTAGAAAGAGCTTTCATCTTTCATTCCATGGTAAACTGGAACTTTTCATAATCCCATCTGTCAACACCATCTTTGATGGTTTGGGATGATTCGCCGTTAGAATTGGAACCTTGTCCAGTGCTCCAACTGATCATGTTGACATCTTCTTCTTTGTGTTGAGGAAGAGGGTTGTCTTGCACATGAGGTTGATCTGGTTTAGTGACCATGATCTCACTGTTGTCTATTAGATCTTGAATCTTGTGTTTTAAGGCCCAACAATCTTTAGTATCATGTCCATGTGCTTTGGCGTGATAAGCACACTTTCGAGTAGCATTAAAACCCCTCCCATTAGGGTTGGTTGGTGAAAGAAGATGTATAATTTTCTTTTGAGCAGTCATAAGAGCAAGAATATTCTCAAGCGAGTCCCCTAAGGGTATGAACATTCGAGGTCGCTTTACTTCTACACTTTTAGGAAATGGAAGGTTTGAAGATTGTGCTAGAAAAGGGGAGTAATTTCTCCTCTGCATAGCCATGCTTTAATTGCCTTTTTGTCCTTGTAGTATCAAGGAAACATCCTCCTCTTTCTTTTTATGGACCCTCCGGGGGTTGTTTCCATAAGATCCGGACTAGATGTGCTTAGCAACAACTTTAAGAGCGGCTAGGTCTTGAATTTTACAGGATTTCAATCCCATCTCAGCCACCTCTCCATGCTTGATCATTTTAGAGAATGGTTTGCCAATACCAGCTAGAACTCTTTTATAGAAAGGAGCTTTCTGTACATCTATGAAAGTCATGACCATTTCTGATTCTATCATGGAAGGAATAACTTGAGTAGCAAGGCGCCTCCACCTTTGAGCGTATTCTCTAAATGACTCATTAGACTATTTCTTGACCTTGGTAATTTGATATCGGTCAGGAGCCATCTGAGATTGAAAACTGTATTGAGTGAGGAAGGCGTGAGCCAGCTCTTCCCAGCTATAGATCTTTGAGTTGTCTAATCTGGTATACCATGAATGGGCTTCTCCAGTCAGACTTTTCTGAAACAGCTGCATTCTGAGCTTTTCATTTTCTGCGTAAGATCTGAGTTCTCCAATGAACACTTTTAAATGTGTATAAGGATCCCCTAATCCGTCATATTTCTCAGAATCGAGGGTCTTGAATTTCTCTGGATAATGAACACCAGGAAATATGCAAAGGTCTTCATATGAAACACTGTCATGTGTTTCAATCCCTTTGAGAACACGAATAGTTTCCTCCACTGAAGGACCTTCTTTTTGATATAACCGGTGTCTGGATCTCCTTTGAGATGGGTGTTTTCAGGGTCTTTGTTGGTCGTATCCAACTGCGGTTCTGGAATTGTTTTTTCCAGACCTTGAATACCTCCTTGTGTAGAGGATTCTGTATGTGTAGGTATCTTCGTACCCTGAGTGGACTGGTGCAATTTTTTTAGTAGAATGGCCAAGTCTATAATTTGTTTACTCAATCCGTCAAATTCTTCTCGGGAAACAGCATTAGACTGGTCAGAAGAAGACATGATTGGCTGTAGGCTTGTGGACTTTTTGGATTTTGAGCGGGTAACAGGCCCAATTGCTTCCCTACAAAAGACGTACATATTTTAGTCTTAGGGTAATGTAAATGTTATCATAACATGTCCGTTTTAGGAATTTTGTCCTGCAAAACCGGTTGTTAATCGATAACATGTTATGCATGCACAGATATTCTTCATATTTTCCATTACATATGGATGAACATGGAATAAAATTACAAATAAATGCTTTTACAAGTAATTGAAAATGGAAAGTATGAAGAGACTTTCCTCCGCGTTTGGTTTATCAGATGTTGACCTATCTTAGGGTTACTCCCGCGACTTTTTGGCATGAAGGTTCCCAGATCATTGCATTTTACTCGACGGGAAGTTAATCCGGTCTTTCAACTGGAGCGAATCTGGGTGGTGCCTTTCCTGAGCCTCGCTGGAATTATTCTTCCTGTAAGTCCAGTAATCAAACACCGACAGGATAGCCTCCTGATGGAGGAACCACACAACATACATTCACATACAACGTGTCTCACCGTTTATGCAAAATGATGACATGTGTGAAGCACTAATATCGCAGATAGATATAGTATAGTACATTAAAAAAATGCATTCGTACACATTTATCAAAAATGTAAATGCAACATTCACACATAAGCATATAACAATTTTAAAAAGCTTGTAATAGCGCCTTAAGCCCTCTTACTGGAGTTCCCAAGCAGAGTCACCACCTGTCGACGTCGGGATTTTTGAGTGTCCCTTTTCGTTACTTGTTCTTTGGTGTTCTCATGTTAATGTGAGATTTATTTGAAAAAACAAGTGAAAAAGGTCCAACATGTATAATGTCGACGATTTGACTTTAAGAGTCGCTTGTTGGTGTATTTAACAGATTTCACCAACATAACCAAAAAGGTTTGCACATTGACCCAGTGATTTGACACTGCTAGACGGGTCTGTGAAACCGAGATTTATTTTGGGTCCGGGGGCTTGATTATGCGGAGGAAAGGTGTTAGGCACCCCCCGACATCCGTGTTACCATGGTGACCACCACTTTTCAAAAAAACTGTTATATGAATGTGTGTATGTGTATGTGGATCAATGTGCAATTATTTGGAAGTAGTGTTATACCTCGTTCGCACCTATATACATAGGGTTTGAATTTATAGAAAAAATCGGTTTTAAATAAGATATAGCAATGACGTTTTGTAAAAGAGGTTTTTTCAAACCCTGTAATTAATAGTAATTGAGGCCTTTGATACTTCCATTTTATTATTAAATGTTTGGCTTGTTTGCTTTTATTTTCGAGATGCAAAGCATTCTCGAGAAAATAATATACAGTAGTGTCGAACTCCTCATGGGCATGACAACCATCCAAGGAAATTCAGACACTGTAAAATAATGTACAAGCTGCATACAGCTGAAAAATGTCCATCATGGGAACCGAATCTAGATTCAGTAGACTGAATATGTGATCACATAATTCCTAGGCTCATATGATACTAGAATTTGTATGGAAAGCAGTAAGCAGTTATATATATAAAAGCTGTAAATATATATATATACAGACATGATCAACCACCACGAATCAACTCCATGGGCGATCGGAAATGTAAATATATAAAAGGGGTAAATATATATATATATATATATATATATATATATATATATATATATATATATATGGACATAATCAACCACCACGAAGTAAACTCCAGGTGGGACGAAATATAAATAAAGATGTAAAAGCGATCAACTGCCACGAAGTAAACTCCAGGTAGGACGAAATGTAAATAAAGCTGTAAAAGCGATCAACTGCCACGAAGTAAACTCAAGGCAAGACGAAATGTAAATAAAGCTGTAAAAGGCCACGAAGTAAACTCCAGACCTGACAAAAATATAAATATATATATATATATATATATATATGTACAGATATATATATATATATATATATATATATATATATATATATATAGAAGCAGTAAACGCACTGGATGTGAATCCAGGCTCATCGGATATGTCCGACAACAATTATATATATAAGTGTGTGTGCGTGTGTATATATATATATATATAAGTAGTAAATGCACTGGATGTAAATTCAGGCTCATCAGATATGTCTGACAACAGCTATATATATAAGTATATATATATATAAGCGAGTAAATGCATGGGATGTAAAATTCAGGCTCATCAGATATGTCTGACAATAATTATATATATATATATATAAGTATATATATATATATATAAGCAAATAAATGCTCCAGATATGAAATCCAGGCTCATCAGATATGTCTGACAAAATTATATATAAGTATATATATATATATATATATATATATATATACAAAAGTAATAAATGCTCCAGACCGAAGTCTAGGCTCAATCGAGGCATAACTCGATAATGTTAGTCCATATATGAAATATATACATATATAAGTATATATATATAGACAAAAATGAAAACCACGGACTGAAGTCCGGGCAAACGCGCACAACACGACTCTCAATGTGTATAACAGTGTGTGCTAATATGAGAAGAAGGCTTTATATAATGTGAGAAGGCTTACAGTGGGCTGTCAATGTAGACTTCTATAACTTTAAATGGATAAACACTCAGCTACCACGGGATAAAAGATAGCTATATGTGAGCTAACAAGCATTTAAAGATGAGGAAACACTCAAAAGATGTGTATACAGAGTAAAATGGACAGGGCTTCCTCGCCTTTTCCTCTCCTTCTCTCCTCCAAATGGCTGACACCAAGGCTCATATTTATAGACTGATGGCCGCAAGTACACCTGCGGCAGACGCGGTTGTACCTGCGGCTGGTCGTGGTGCATCCGAGCCTCATGGGTCTCGTCTTCTCGAAGTACGTGCACTCATACACTATAATATCTGCTTGAACTTGTAGAACTTCAATCCGAGCATCTGAATGAGGTATATCTGACCTTCTTCGGACCGCTTGTGTCTAGAGTTACGCAATGACATGGATTAGAGGTTGTACGAAGTCAGGAAGAGGAGTCTATGCCCATGGTCTTCAAGCTTCAAATTCTATCCAAAGTACTGTCATGCATTATAGTCACTTGGGATTGTAACTCCTCGGTTCTTGTGGAACATTGTTGGATGTATGTATGTATATATGTATGAAGTGTTGAGACGACGCGCATGTGTTGAATAGACAAGATGACGTTTGATTCCTCGTCGGGGTTATCGCCGATTTGAGTTGAAAGTAGACGTTGCTCAGGGTTACATCTGAGATTGGACTACTTGTTGGTATGCCGCAATATCATTTTTTTTGAGAAAATGTTGAGGCGGTAAGACGGCGTTTTGACTCCTCACCGGGGTTATCGCTGGTTTGATCAGAAAGCAGACGTTGGTCAAGGTTACATCTGAGATTAGACTGCTTGTTTGTATGCCTCACTGTCATCTGTGGGTGTGTCTGTCTGCCCGTTGTTAGCTCCGGGTCTGAGGTATGAGTACCTCGGCAGGAGGTATGAGCTTGAAGCTGATCGCATATGTTTGAAACAAGCATTTCCGGAGTTATCGCTGGAACCGCAAAGGTATCCCTTGGGGCTATCGCCAAGGATGGAGTCTCTACTCCCAGTGTTGGTTCTGGGACTAGAACTGAATGTCACGGTGTAATTGCCGAGATAGAACTATCCTCTCTAGTGTTGTTGCTGGTCTTTTGATCTGCATACCTCGGGGTTATCTCCGAGACTGGAAATGACACTCCCGGTGTGTGTTCCGGGGTTTGAAATGACGTTCTCGGTTTGTGTTCCGGATTGGAACTGATGTTTCCGGTTTGTGTTTCGGGTTAGAACTGAACTTCCGGTAGTATCCGGAATGGATGTCAGCTGTCTTCCAGGGTTATCTCTAAAAGACGAATCTTCCCTCCTGCAATGTCAGTAACAGGCGTGCAAAAAATTTCGAGTGTCTACATGGAGCGTTTACTGCTTATATATATATATATATATATATATATATATATATATATATATATATATATATATATATATATATATATATATATACGGGCCGGTTCACAGGCATTCTCCTTAAAGAGTAATACTCTCTTAAACAGCATTCTGTTTTTAAAAACACGGGTTTTTATCTCTCTCCACGTTTACTCTCAAAATAGAAGCAACAGAGTTCAGCCTTCACTTCACTTCACTTCACTTCCTCTCATTGCACTTCACTTCACTCGACTTCCTCCTCCATTGAAATCGACTCAGGTAACGAGGAGGACTTCACTCCTCGCTCACTTCACTCCTCCTTACAGCTAAATCGGTTCCCTTGAAATCCTACTTACTGCTAAATTGACTGAGGGAACGAGACTAAGGGAACGAAACATTTCTGGAACGACAGATTTCACTGCCCTTGATTCCCAAATCTTATGCAAATCGAAGAGAGATCGTGCTCTCACAAGCCCTAGGTCCAGAAATTCGAAGCAGAGATCGTGGCCCTAGAAAATCAAGTTCAGATATTTGAACAGAGAGTTCGTGGCCCTTGAAAATTGTATTCTTCACAAATTGGGGAAGATCTCAGAGTAATGCCTCACTTTCCTTTTACCTTCTTCTTCGTTCCTGTTTTTTTTTTAAAATTTAGGTTCTTTTGTTGTTAATAGAAGTAAAAGGATTTGATATTTTCAACTTAGTGTGCATTACCTGAATACATGTATTATTTGTGAAAATGTTTGACAACTCTGTTGATATTCATGAAGTATCAGTAAAGTAGTAAAGTAGTTGGCATAAAGATTACCTGAAAATGTTATCATCTAATGTTTGACTACTCTGGTTAGTGTCTTCCTAGAAGATAGTAAAGTAGTTGGCATAAAGATTTCCTTTTTTTTGGTTACAAGTTTATAAAATTGGATTTCATTGCTTTGCCTCTTTTACTCCTGTTCAAAATATAAGATCACTTGCTTTGGAACTGAATTAGTTTTTTCTCCCAATTTTCATGATAATCAACTAGAGAAATGAATTTCAGTTTCATTTTTGTGAATTAAATTTATATTATTCACTTCTCAATCGTTGTTTTCATTAGCCTTGCTTTCAATTGCAGTGTTTGGATGTTATTAGTTTACTAGTTTCTTATTTATTTTTATGAAAATTGGAGGGTACTTGGATTCCTGTTAATGTTCGATTAGTTGTTTTATTGGGACCTTATACAGGTTTAAAAGTGTATTTGATACTTGTGAAAATGATAACATTCAAAATGATAATGTTAGCTTGGGGGCTAATTATTTTAGGCTTCATGCATGTTCTTAAGCTTAGCATAATTATAAAAACTCTTAGCCTTCATCTCAGTAGTGGCAGTTTACCAGTAGATTTGGCCAAGCTAGAAGGTTTTATAACACTTTTTGGGTCAAGTTCCTTTCTAATTTATGATGTGTTTTTGCAAAAATTGCTCTAGTCTCATGATACAACAGCTGGAGTTCTTGTCAACAAATTGTTGTATCCTACATGCATATTAAAAACTGTGGTATATGGATTTGGTCAGGGTAAATGGGGGGCTGACGTATTAAAGATTGTGCTCTTGTTCGGGCTTATAATGGCTGGAGAAACGTCAAGCTGGTTATGAATACTGTTGGAGAAACTTCCTTTCTACACAAAAACTCTAAGAGCAATAGATTCTCTTCGGAAGCAGTTTTTTTTATTTACTCAAGGACACTGGTCTGGTTGATAATGTAGAAAGTTGCAACACATGGAGCCATGATGAGCATCTCATCCGAGCTATTACCTGTGCAGGTCTATTCCCTAGAATATGCCCTGTTGTGGTGAGTCGCAAAATTGTTTTAACTTCTCTTAATTCTTTTAATTCCTATATTATTTGGTTATTGGGATTAAAACTTGTTATGTTCTATTTACCTCGCAGCTAATTGGTTGCATTTTAAGAATCAAACAATTATTAAACAATGTTCGTTTATTTTCAGAAGCATTTGCAATACTTCTGCAGGTACTCTGCTAATTCTTTTGCTTTGTATTTTGTCTTTTTCCTTGTAATATTTTTAAGGTCTTGTGTGTAATGCATTGCAGGTTACTGGTCCAATGCATAGGGAGGTTGCTAACTGCTGTCAGTATGTTCATCACCTAATTTAATTTGCACAAGATTTTGCCATTATTTGACATTATTTCTTGTTGCTTACATTGACCAAAGAAGACAGCATGAAAGAAGACATACGATATACATGTCAATCAACTTGGACAATTGATTCAGGACAATTGATATTTCTTGCTCCCAGAAAAGGTATGCAGAACTTTGCTGTATTTTTTATTCAGGACAATTGATTCTACAATTGATTCTTATATTAGTCATGGACAATTGATTCTGCAAGCAAAGTTATGCAGGACTTTGTTGCATTTTTTTATTGATATTCAAGTGTTATTAGTATTATTCATTTTAGTTTGTCAGGAATCTGTATCTGTAATATCTTTAATAGTGACTAATATTCTGCATAACTAATATCTGTAATATTGACTTATATCTGTAATAGTGACTAATATTCTGCATAACTCATTTCAGTGTAGCTCTTCTATGCGAGAAGTTTTCTAAAAATCAGAAATTCACACTTGTTCCCTTGGAGATGTGAATAGTCAGAAATCAATAGACAAGGGAGCATGATCAAAGAAACATGAAGAAACATAAGTTTGATGTAACAGTGATATGGACTATATGTAACAATTATCATGAAGAAACGTGATCTGTAATGTTTTAGTACCATATATTTCAGTATTAGTTATTTAATTTTGGTGTAACAGTGATATGAACTATATGCATAATTTTGATGCAACAGTGATATGCAGTATTACATACTTTGTGCTCAAGTTCATTGCAAAGTCTTGCCAAGTTCATAAACTGTGTAATGTGTAACAGGTGTCCAGCCATACAAACCATAAACAAAGTATGACCAATCACATACTTAGTGCTCAAGTTCATTACACAATTGTTTAGGTTCATTGCACAAACTGTTTAGTTAGATAATCAAAAGAGACATGGCACAACACAAGTTCATTGCACAAAAAGAGTTCCCCTTGGCAGTATAAAACAGAACATTCATTTAATTCTAAAACTGAACATTACAATAAAATTATAATTCCTTTAATCATAAAACAGAACATTCCTTTAACACAACATTCCTTCAACAGAACATTACAATCAAGGATCTTCTTTAACAGAACATTACAACGTTATAATCAATTCATTACATCTCCCAAATTATAATTACAAATGTTTCCTAGTTAAGCATATTCTTGGACATAGATGGTTCCAAAGAAATTCCAAAGTAGCAAAATCACTGAAACCCACAAGATTATCAAGTAAATCCTATGTTTGCGTCTAACAATTTTAAACTTCATTTTCAAGAGCCTTCAACTTCCTCAACAAACAGGAATCACTTGAACTGCTCTCGGCTGCATCGGAGGATCATACCACATGAAATACCCGCAACCATGAGGCTGTCAAAAAGATATTTTTTGAGAACAAACTTCATATCAAAGGAAATTGTATATAAATTACTTAGTCTTGTAGTTTGACATCTATAAAATCGACGACCAGGATTCAAATCAGTCCAAGAAGTTATCAACATAGCCGGGTGATTACAATGACAGTGGTTAACTGTGGCCATTTAAGTTGACTCTTTCCGGTGCTGAGATTTGGTGCATGCAACATAATCAAAATAAATCAAGTTAATAAGTTACAGAACTTATATAGAAGATGATTAATAAGTTGCAAGTTAATAAGTTAACAGAACTTAATAAGTTAATAAGTTAACAGAACTTAATAAGTTAGTAATGGACAATTTTGGGTTGGGTGGCAAATCTTTGATTTGTGCAGGACTCTCCAGTGGTGGAGCTCTGAAATATTTTATAAGGAATATCAATGCATGTTGCTTTAGACTTGAAACATAAAATCTGTTTTAATGCAGCAGTACGCAATAATCACACTAGTGTATTTCTCCTCCTAATTTTCATTTTTGGCTCACTATTGTGATTTTTTAGGTGGGATATACCTCAATAGATTTCTCATATTGACTGCCTAAATCAAAAGATCTTCGAACTCTCACAGCTTGGCCAACAAACTAGACATTGGAGTGTTTTACTTGTTTTTTTAAAAATGATTGGACAACTTCAAAGGAAGTTAACAAAGACAGAGGAAACCATACATACTCATCAAAGCTGCCAACTACTGAAAGAATTGAGAACCATTTCACAAGATAACAAAGCAATCTGAAAACAAAAATAAAGATAATTCATCACTTTGAACACAAATACATTTTATGATCCAAAAAAGGTTATTAAACTACAAGATGTCCTCCTGATTGATGCTAAACAAAAGAGGTCATCCTTTAACAAAACCCAATTGTTTTATGTAACCAACTACATACATGTAGAGAAAGTCCAACTCTGAAAAGGAGAAAAAAGAGAGACGAGGATAGATAAAATTGTAAGGACTTACCGAATCGAACGGAGATTGCGATTCTAGGGCTCGGCCTTCAGTCGATTTCGCAGCAATCGCGTTTCTGGGGCTTGTCCCTGCTTGTCTTTCTCTCTTGCAGTAATCGTAATGAAGGAGGAGCCCGTTCACTTCATTCGATTTTGAGAGCTGAGTGATGAGGAGGAAGTCTTGCTTCAGTCGTGACTGGATTTTGAGAGCTGAGTGAGGTGAGCGAAGAGAGAGAGATAACAAACACCAGTTTTTAAAAAAGAATGCTCTTTAAGGGAATATTGCTCTTTAAGGAGAATGCTTTAGAACCGGCCCGTATATATATATATATATATATATATATTTCTGTCAGGTCTGGAGTTTACTTCGTGGCCTTTTACTGCTTTATTTACATTTCGTCTCGCCTAAAGTTTATTTCGTGACAGTTGATCGTCTTTACTGCTTTATTTACATTTAGTCCCGCCTGGAGTTTACTTCGTGGCGGTTGATCGCATTTATTATTTTATCTACATTTCTGATCCCCCGTGGAGGTGTTTGTGGTGGTTGATCATGTCTATATGTATATATTTATCGCTTTTATATATTTACATTTCTGATCCCCCATGGAGGGGTTTCGTGGTGGTTGATCATGTATATATATATATAGCTTTTATATATATAACTGCTTACTGCTTTCATATAAACTGCGGCATCATGTGAGCCTAAGAATCATGTGATCACAGATTCAGTCCACTGAATCTAGATTCGGTTCCCGTGATGACATTTTCATCTGTAAGCAGCTTGTAAATTATTCACGGTGTTTGAATTTCCTTAGATGTCTGTCATACCCATGAGGAGTTCGGCACTGCTATATATTATTTTCCCGAAGATGTTTCGCATCTCAAAAATAAAAGCAAACAAGCCGAACATTTAATAATAAAATGGAAGTATGAAAGGTCCTCAATTACTATTGAGCACATGGTTCGAAAAACCTCTTTTACAAAACTTCACTGCTATATCATGTTTAAATTGAATTTTTATACAAATTCAACTCTTTGTATATAAGTGTGAACGAGGCCTCGTACTATTTCCAAATAAATTTCACATTGATCCACACACACACACACACACATTCATATAACAGTTTCTTGAAAGTGGTGGTCACCGTGGTAACACGGATGTCGGGGGGGTCCCTAACACCTTCCCTCCGCATAATCAAGCCCCCGAACCCAAATAAATCTCGGTTTCATAGACTCGTTTAGCAGTGTCACATCACTGGGTCAATGTGCAAATCTTTTCTCGGTTGCGTTGATGCAATTAGTTAAAACATCAACTGACGACTCTTATAGTCAAAATTGTCGATATGATACATTTCAGACTTTTTTCACTTGTTTTTTCAAATAAATCTCACATAAAATGAGAACACCAAAGAACAAGAACAGAAAATAGACAAATAAAAATCCTAACGTCGACACTTGGAATAGTGTTGACATTCCCTGTTTACAAATTCAAGCTTTCCCCAAATCCATTTATGGAACAACGATTTGACAGCAACTGCTGGGTGATCCCTTTGTTTCTTTTATTTATAAAATTTATTGGTGTTTTTTTATTTGAGCATTTTACATCCTCTCAAGATTCTTTTGATCGTTTTCTATGGCGTAGAGTTCAACCTGTATTTAATTCATGATTAGAATAGTTTTGGTCAATGGCCCATTTGCAATTACAGGAGTCCTATGAAATAAATACCAAGAGAAAATTTGCATTTTTGTCAAGGATACAAGTTTTTGAGCTTTTATTACCTCTTACTGACAAAGTCCTCTGATGAGACTTTAACAGTAAGCCAAGCTTATGGAGAAGAAGGGATTTTATTAAGGGCCGAAAAAAAGGGAGCGCTAAGAAAAATAGATGTCATTTTGTCCTGATTGTTGCATCTGTAGGCGTTCCTAATTTTACATTATTTTTTATATTTAACAAAAATAGAAAAAGCAGTTATTTGATTATTATGCAATCGCATCTTGGAGTCAAGTTGCCAATTCATCGATGATAGTATTTGTTATTTTATTTTTATTTTTTATTTTTTTCTTTTAATTTAATTGATATTTTGTATTTTTAATAACAATATTTGTTATTTTATTTTTATTTTTTATGTATTTATTTATTATATAAAATTTTACTTATTTTGCAAAAAAATATTAATTATTTTCCAAATTTTAATTTTAGTGAATTGATTAGTACACAAGTTAATTCTTTGGAAATTTAACAATACCCTAATTGTGTTCTAGCAGTCTCATGCTCAAAATTTCAAATTAGAGGTTTTAGGTTCAATTCTGGAAAGCACATCTTTTTAAGAATTAATTTGGAAAAGTACATGTAAGGGTGTACGTGTGCCATATAGGCAGGTTAATGCACATGTGGCACCTAGAGGCTTAATATCTAAATTTTAAAATAAAAAAAGAGCTCAATTTACATTAACAAAAAAAAAGGACTCAATATTTAAAAACCACTAAAATACTTTGCATTTAACCCCTAAGCGATACGAAGACTAGCATTACAATTGTGAACACAATGATCGTCTGACAAGTAGTGGCACGGGTATAAATCAGTCCTAATGACTGGAAGATTCTGTGTGAATCCTTTATTATGAAGTTCTTATTGAACTTATTTTTTGTAACCGAGGACCCTTAGTGGATCATTTCTAATATGGTAGAAAAAGACGGGACTAAAAGTGCTGTTTGTTTACATCTGATTGCCTCTTAATGGACTGTCTCTTATTCGCTAAGAGGCATGATGCTGTTTATTTTGTTTTTGTTACTCTGAAGGCCTCTTAATCGGTAAGACAGAAAATAAAATCTTAATAATTAAGAGGTACCTCTTAATGAATTTTTTTTTTTTGCTAATTTTTTGCTTATATAAATATATTAAACAATATTAATGCACTCATTTTTATTAAATTGAATATTTAAAATTATTAAAATAATTTTATCCTTTAAAATGGTAAAATAGTGTCATTAAGAGACACTTACTTTTAGTTATCAAACAATTTTTTTAGATTCAGAACCTCATAACCATTCAGATGATCTAATTTATTATGACATCATAATCATTCATATCTTAATTCCCAATTTTATGTTCCAATTCTCTTAAAAATATTGTGTTATTTATTATTGTTTTACTCTCTTACACTTTCATTCCACGAGAGTTTAAACTCTTACCCCAAGAATTTTTTTTTTTCCATCTTTTAGGGGTTTTCATAATAATTATTCCGCTGCATATATAATCTGATTGTGTTTATTAATTTTGGTAAACTTTAAAACGATTTTCTTTTAAGAATTTATTCAACCACACTTCTAATTTTTTTTGTTGCCTTTTTTGATCTAACAATATCTTTATTTAGTATATAATATAAATGCAATGTCTTCCGGTATTGTGACAAACGAGTATTTATAATTTAATTTTTATATTTATTGAATTAAATAAATATTTTTCTAAGGATTCAATTAATAGATTAAATAATTAATTGATGAAATTGTGATAGATTAATTAATTATATGTGTTATATTTATTAAATTAATGTAAAGAATTTTATTATTCGAAGTATGTATTTATGTGAGCTTATTGAATTAAAAAATATTTAATAAGGCCTAATGATATTTATTAATTTAATAATTAATTATGATAATTAATGAATCTGACATAATTAATAATGAGAATTTAATTATATGACTATGTGAATTAATGAGAAATTATTATAGTTATTTGAATTAAATTAAATTAGATGTTTGATTTATTATCTAATTGGACTTGTGACATGATTAAACTATATATAAGGGATTACATTAATTAATCGGGTATAGCTTTTAAAGCTAGTCAAACACATGGCCCTTAGTGGGAGTTGAGGGCAGTTAAACCCATGATGGGGACGACCTCCACGAAACGCGTGCAGTCTTATATTATAACGTCTTCTTTTGTTTTATATTTGCTAGTTTGGAAAAGCAAAACAGAGAGGAGAGAGGGTTTTGGAATCAGTGAGATTATAAGGAGAAGAAGTGTGAAAATTGGGAGTTGTTAAACTTGTTATTCACCTGTGTATCCAAGTAGAGTAATCAAGGGGTAATCTCTTCTTCCCCAAATTTCAAATTACGTTGTTTAAGTTTTGTAAAATAATTGACTTTCAAGTTTTCTGTAAATTAGAAATTGTATTGTTATGTGGATACATGTGATGATATGTTAGCATAACATGTTTTACTATATTATAGATTCTCATATCATCAGTTTCATAATATTATAACGTATGTTATTTACATAGTATAGAAATATGGCCAAATGGCCCTTATACGTAAATTTAATATGTCAAACATATATTGTTTCGTAAAATTCACACTCGTATAATTATGCATGTTAAAACGAAGAAATCAACTTCGAATGGATAAATTTAGTGTTATAATGAATCTGTAGTGTAAATTTTTATGTTTTATGTTCAAAACCTTCAAGAACATGAAGAACAGTGAAATTATGTGTTTTGATTCAAGTAATTATAAAATTAAGTGTTAAAATTATGTTAGAAAGGTTGGGTAATGATCATATATGAATTATAGTATTTGGGTATGCTTAAATTAATATATGGACAAAAAAATTGAAAGTTATGGCCATGTTCTCTGTGTTCTTCACGAGAACATATGGGTGAACTTGAGAGATTTTTTTGGCCCAACCTTGTTACGTGTGAACTGCAGAAACTGAGTCTGGGTAACCCCGCCCCCGGCGGGTGTTACCAAACTAAATTACCCCGCCCCGACGGGCAAAAAATAAAAAAAAACTAATATAATATATATATATATATGTATAATAATTAATTAAAATATTTAAAAATAAAATAAATATTTTAATTGAGATATTTATGGAATAAAATAAATATTCGATGAAAATTATTATTAAAATATTTATAAATAAAATAAATATTTTAATTGAGATATTGATGGAGTAAAATAATATTCGATAAAAGTCATTTAAAATATTTATAAATAAATAAATATTTTAGTTGAAATATTTATGGAATAAAATAAATATTCGATAGAAATTAATTAAAATATTTATAAATAAAATAAATATTTTAATTGAGATATTGATGGAGTAAAATAAATATTCGATGAAAATTATTATTAAAATATTATAAAATAAAATAAATATTTTAATTGAGATATTGATGGAGTAAAATAAATATTCGATGAAAATTATTAAAATATTTATAAAATAAATAAAATTTTAGTTAAAATATTTATGGAATAAAATAAATATTCGATGAAAATTATTATGTAAAAATTTATTTGAGTGTAATAATAGTAAGGGAATGAAAATATTCTAATTTAATTAAGTAAATAAATTAGAAGGGTAATGATTTGTTAAATAAAGTGGAGTTTACATTATAATAAGTGAAAATGTAACTAATGAATGTCGTGAATACATATGGTATGTGTAGGACTTGTGGTGAACGGAAGTAGTAATCGTTTAGCCTACACACGAGGCAAGTTCCTAAACATTGATTTTGTACATAAAGCTAGTTCATTATTCTATCCTGTTTATTATTGTTCAAGTCAAGATTTCATATTAGATCTTATCATTCTTTAAAAGCACGATTCCTGTTATACAATACTTATTCAATTGTATACATCTTGAATTTTATTATTCAAATTGAATATCAATTAGTGTTGAACCTTGTAAGACTAGCGATCCCTTATTGATTCGACTAGTCCATAGTTAATGAGCGTTATAAATTCTAGAACTTATATTGAGCTTAACCAAACCAAAATTCATTTGGTGCGGACTCCGATGTCAAACTGAGATGAACACCCTTTAATAGGGGATTATTTACGCTTTAGCGTTAAGATATTGTTCACAGTATGGTACTAAGGGCTGATCCCCATAAGTACGAGAAGAAGATTCCATAGTCTTATGACTGTTAAAGGTTTCAAGTATAAACACTTGACAACCTAGGACATAGTTCAAGGTCTTATGACCCTCAAAAGTTCTTTTAATTCTTGGTATTCATTCTTGATTCAAAAGCCTAGTTTTCTTATTTCAGAAGTCTTTGATTCATTCGCATGTTATTATTTTATTGTTATACTATTATGCTTGTGGACAATTGTGTTCACTCTTTCATAATAATAACATTACAGTTAAGAATGAAAGGTCCGATGAGCCTTCTACTAGCAAAGGCAAGGGCAAGACTAACAAGTGATGAAGACTTTTTGTTTATGTGATTATGTATTTATGTTTCAGACTTATCTTAATGTTGTGTAAGACTATTATTTGTTTATATTTCCGCATTTGAGATTTAAGGTTAGTATGACCTGGGATTTATGTATTTAATTCAGATGATGTAACTCCTTAAGGAGAGGATTATTTCTATCTATTGCATGGTTTGCATTTATTATGGGTAGATAGATAGATGATATTTGTACAGTGAACACCAAATCCGTGGAATTGAAGTAGCCGGATTTGGGGGTGTCACAGGTTGGTATCAGAGTTGTAGGTTATGAACCTTAGGTGGGGGGAACAACCTTAGGTAGCCTTATAGGAGATCGAGAACTTAGGGTGGTAAACTCGTATCGAGTTCTAAGAAATGAATTCCTTAATTCATTGAAGATAATAAAAGACTTTATATGCTTATGTGATAAACTTATGTGCTCGCGAGTATCGATTAGTAACCAAAACTTAAAATTGTGTTATCAGGATGTCGGATGTTGGGGGAGCTAGTCGAGCTGGGGAGGAGGAACCCCGAGTACCTACAGAGGAGGAGCCCCAAG